>JAIUND010002413.1:0-22656 GCA_034699125.1 Gisinianus flammeolus
AGAGATCATCTCCACCAAATTTCATCAAAATCCATCAGGGGGCACTTTCACCAAGAAAGTGTGCCATGTCCTTTGTCCACTTCGTCATATTCTGATTCAGATGCAATTCCCTATGAGGTGGAAGAGGCAGATGATGAAAGTGACACCAGCGGTATGTAATTCATTTTTAATACAGACTTAAAAGTAAAACTAAACGGTAAATAAATTGAATTAATGTGTTATTTCATTTAATTAAGATGTAAGAAATTAATTCAGTTCATGGGCTTTTAATTTTACTTTACTTTTATATATTTTGTTAACTGTATATATATATATATAGGAATAAGGCAGGTTGGTCCGGTGGGTACGAATACGGAAGCGAGAGGATCGGTCGGCGTTGCGGTAAATATATATATGTATTTACATACAGATTTTTTTTTCGTCATATTTATGTATATATAACTTAATTATTGAAGCATATTTGTTCATTAATAATTAACTTTTTATCCTGCTTAAATTTTGTTTGACTTTTGAACAAAACATTCTGATTCACATTGGGATTTTGGTTTCCTCGTTTATTTTTATTATTATTATTATTTTTGAAAAGTCTCTTTACAAATATTATGGAGAAAATCTATACGATCAAAGTCGAGAGAGTTTATATATAGATATGCGTAATAATTTTTTTGTTACGGGTCTTTTTAACTGTCACTGGCGTAGAATCATAAGTTCAAACCTTTGCAAACTACAAATACGGTATATATTATATTTGAAATAAATTCATGCATAAAATGATTTGTTCATTTGTATTATTCTGTTGATGTGCAGTCTAAAAATGGACAACCGGCTGCTTTTTCTTCAGCTTCCTCCAATAATATGAATTCAGAGGGAGGTGCCTCTTCAAACTTGGGTGAAGCCTTCACTCGTGTTTTGACGGATCGATTCAATTTGATCAACTCTCCCGCATGGTCAAATGATGGTCAACGTTTCGATCTGAAAACCCATTCTGAGGCTTTTCCTTCTTCGTCAACATCAACTAATAATTCCAGTACGATTCCAGCTGTGGCTCAAGATTCAAGTTCAATGGAATCCATTGACGACGAACCACCACCACTCGTCGAAGTTGAAGCAGATATTTCCACTCCAAATTCGGTCCCAGTTCAAGAGCCAACGAGGAAGAGCTCCCAAAAAAAGGAAGTCCAACCAGCTAGGTCAACTCCCGAACCCACATTGGTGGTTCCCTTCCAAATAAAAAACTCGGAGCCAAACACGAATAGTTCTCCGAAGATCCAACCGAGCTCGTAAGCCACCAGTAAGATATCCGGACCCGGAAGACTATACGACACGGCGAAGGAATCTTCGGTCGACAAGAAAACCAGCCAGGCGTTCAGCTGTGAGAAGGAAAAGAGTCGGGAAAGTAACTGTTCCGTCCCCACCTTCACCGCCACAACAACTACAACAACAGCAGCAACTGATTGATGAAGAAGATGAAAATTTTGTTGACCCAAATCATCCATCATTTGAAGAAGAAGAAGCTCCAGCTTTTGTTGACGAAATCCCATCAGTTGATGCAGAAGCTCCAACTTTAATCAACGAAAATCCACCAACTCCTGAAGACCCTCAAACTTCTGTGGATAAAACAACTCCAACCGGATCTTCGAGTAGACCCATACGGAAAGTAACGGCTAAGGCTAATCAATTATCTAAACTAATGCAGGAGGAAGTAGAGGAAGGTCGGAGGGAGTTCGATGCAAGTCGGAGGGAGAAGAGTCAGAAGAGACGAGAGTGGCAGGAATATCTCGGGAAATCCGAGGAAGGAATCAAAAGAGGTCACCAAGAAAATCACCGTCAAATTTCCAGAGCCCATGAAGAAATTGAAAAGACTGGAGGAAAGTTTTGCCGATCGTTCGACGACGGTCGGCCCGAATTGCTGCTAAACAAGCAATGCCTACAACTACAACTTAAATTAAAAAAGAGTATAGTAAAAGTGAATGGAATTTTCATTTTCATTATGAAAAGTATTAATCCTTGTTTAAGTATTGTCATACTGGGTCAATGATGTATTTTGTACATGCAAAATGGACAGAAATATTGTTTATAAATAAAACAAGACAAAATTATGTGCATTCCGTCATTTTACTCCTTTCTTTATTTTATTTCTACTATATTTGGCTTATAAATAATCTCTAATTTAAATGAAACATTATAGTTAAATTAAGTCCATGGACGTTGAACGGAAAATTCTCAATATTTAATTTTAAAATAAGTATACCTACATGCAGACTTTATTCATATCTTTATACTTTTACTCACGAATCCCGCTGGAATAAAAAATTCCAATGACCGATTCGAGCTATCCAAAATTTAAAATATCAAGGTTGTTAAATTTAATTCAAATTCTTCCTCCTCGTCACCCCTTTTTACCTCCATTAAAAATTCCTATAGAGAAGACCACGCGATGAATTCATTTACGATTTACTTTCGGAGCAGACCCCAACAACAAACTTTTTAAATATCTTATTCATTATTGTGAATTTTAGTTTTTAGTGCTCGAGTCGTTGTGATTCAATTTCAATTTACAAACTTTGACTGACATTTAAACTTTAATAATATTTAAAACATCCCGTTTTTGTTGTGTTGTTTTTATATTTATATTTATTTTATGTGCTTCCACACTTAATTGTTTTATCACAATGACCAGTGCAGAATTTTATACAGAAATCACCACGGATGTGACCGATGAAGATGAGGATCCTGGTATTATTGAGTATGATTCCTGGGGTTCTCCTCCGAAAGTGGAGGAGACTTCCGAAATCATCGAGGAGATTCCTGAAGAGCCGACTGTACAAATAAGTCCACGTAAGTTCTTGAACACCTTTTAATATCAATTGAAATTACTAATACATTTAAAATTAAATGAGTGGAGAATTGAATGGTCATTTAATTTACTTTTGTGTTTTTTATCTTTTATTATTGTCATTTTTTAAAGAAATGAAAAGTCGGATTGGTGATCATGATCTATACACAATACCGGAAGTAACAGAAGAAGAAGAGGCAGCAGAGCAGGTTACCTTACTGCTTGAGGTTTCGGAAAGGGGTCAAAATTTGTCCATTGGGAATTCAATATTGGACAATTTGAATGAACTCCACATCGTCGACTCACCTTTTAATATCAATCGGTCCATTACTGCGGTAAATCTGAGTTTTTTTTTATTATAGTACTATTATACATCATTTATCCTTTAATAATTAAATTTGCTGTGGATATTTAATCGATTATGTAAATCATAACTTTTTATTACAGTCATCTCCTCAGTCAGCGTCCCCACCTTTCAAAATACGCAAATTTCAAGTTGAACCGGAAGTCCAGACAGCCACAGAACCAATTCCAGAGCCAGCAGCTGAATCCATTGAAGATCCTCCAAACAATTCTGATCATCCGATTTCGGTCAAGTCCGAAAATTCTTCTCATCTCATCGACTTGAAACCAATAGTTCCTTCACTTCCGGTTCCAGCTCAAAACCGAAACGGAGAAAGAGGTCGACCAATAATAAGAAAAGGGAAATTACCGGAACCAGTGGATTTTGAAGAAGGGATCGTGATGGTGGGATTGAATACAGAATCCGGACAGGATTTCACTCCGCTCTTTTTACCACTTCGAAGATCCGTCCGGACTCGTAAAGCTCCTAAAAGATTTCGAGATGAGGATTTTAGCGTTGCTGGAATACTTTTGAAGAAGAAACAGAAGGAAGCTGAAGAGAAAGTGAAGCTCGTCCAACCGAGAATTGTGATGGTGAAGAGAGAAAGAGCTTCCTATCAAGAGCCTCGACATCCTATCAACTCCTCATCCTCGCAAGAAGAAGAACAACAATGGATTTCTCCAGATGATGACCATTATAATGAAGAAGTTCAAGTTCCAGCAGTGGAGGAACCAAATGTAGCAGTTGTTGGCGCACCGAGCCTTCGAGCATCCAAGAGATTGGAAGAGAAACGAGAAGGGTTAAAGTTAAAGACGAAAAATAAGGACACGAGTAGGAAATTACAACAACTGAAGACAAAACCAAACAATAATAATGATAATGTCCGACGCTCACTAAGACTTCGAACAAAATTCAATTCCACAGTTTAAAGCTCCGAATTTTGAGGACTTTAGACAATTTTTATGAATTTTTTCATTATAGTTTTACATATCATTATGTGTTGAAATGTTTATTTAGTCATATTATTATACTTACAGTAAATAACTTACTGGAAATTGAACATATACAAGATTTCTTTGGAATTTTTCCACATTTTAAGTATTATAAGTATGTACATATAGTTTTTGCATATTTATATGTTACATAAATTATGTAATAATAAAAATTAGTGACAACTTTCTGGTCGCTCTAATATATGAAAAATAATCAAATTACATACTCATCTGTGGACAAGTCTCTCCTCATTTATTTTGCTATTTTAGTCTGAGAATTGGCTTTTCATGATAAAAATGTACAAATTCGAGAGAGTCGTCCATTATTTTCCTTTACAAGAGTTAAAATTAAAAATCATCTCAGATTATGTACATAATCAAGTATAGGACGGACTTTCGTAATTATAAATTAAATAATTATATAATTTACAATAGTTTAAAAAAAGTCTTGAGCTTCACAATTTCATCCGTGTCTTCACTCATCATATTTGCAATAAAACTCTCTTCCCGACACTCTGGCTCAATAATTAAAATCGTATGGACAATCCTCCTTAGTTCTAAAACCTCTTGGAATTGACTACGAAATCTCTTAACAATCTCTTCATTGGGTTTCTTCATACGTTTGTGATGTACACTTGGATTCTGAACAGAATTGACGAATTTCCTCACGGGCTCCATCAGACTTTGCTGGAGGAAATACAAAAGACGACCTGGAGAAATTCAAATAACAAAAGAAAAACCCCTCAAAAATAAAAACCCTGTATATAAAAATCCAATGAAAAGAAAACTTGAAAACAAGTCCAAAAAGATATTAAAAATACTCACCTCTGTGTCGATTAAACCCCGGCCAAATGACGTCAGACAGCGTCAAACATTTCCTTGAAAGTTTCATCATCCTCTCCGCCATCTCCACTCGCTCACTCTCATTCGTCAGGATGGAAGTGGACAAGAGAAAAGACATCCGTTGGAGTAAATCATTCTCCAGCGTGTGAACACAATGATGATTCGGATGAACGGATTTCCCTGAGTGAGCTCGAAGGACTTTCTCCAGCATCCCAATGGATTTCAAGCTCATCGAGCTCTCTGGTCCATTTGATTGAATTAAAATCGGGTCATTCTCAATCCGATCAATCACACTTTGAATGAAATCCCCATCTTGAGTTCCTCCACAGCCAGGACTCATCGTCAGTAGTGGAAGAGGATTTTCCGAATTCAAATTCGAATCATCCACTTCTGATTGGACATGGACATCCACGTTGTGACACTTCCAGGAGAAAGGTAGATCCTCTGTGGGTTTCTCTAGGACTAAAAACCCACTCGGACATGTACAATTTGGACATTTAACAGCGGAGAAGAAAGTCCCGAGCTCTGTTGGATCCTCACAGCGAGGACATTCACACTCGAAATACTTAGTGGCTTGTAAATGACGACGTCGGTCCGCTGTCCCAAGTGTGGGTTGTGCATATAATTGAGTGATGGACTCTCCAGTTCGAATCCCAACCGACGCCCGGAGAATAAACTCGGAATTTGATTGGATGACCCAGGTTGAATTCGGTGTGCAATCATGAGCCGGCATGCTCGCATAGAAAAATAGGTATGATCCACTCCTGTGCAACACACACACACATTTAATTGGGATTATTATTAGTATAGTTCCTAGTAATAATAATAATAATTATTATTATTATCATAATATGTACGAATAACTTACCGATAGAATTCTGCTGCCGTCACGGTGTCATCACTGACGAAAGCATTCACGGACACGGTCCCCAAAACATGGTCAATCGTGTCATCATCTACATCCGAGAGCCCACAAGTGACGCGGATGAAACCGATCGTGGACTGACTCAACACTCTTTTCTGCAAATTAAATATTATATATTCATATTTCATTAATTTCATCCACATGAGAAGATTTACTCATATTTATATTGTTAAATTGTGATGATTTGGATTTGAATTTGGATTTTAATTTGACCACTGTGGTTTGTGATTGTTTTTTGTATTTGTATTTGTATTTGTTTTTACATCGTGGTCGAGCCTTCGAAGGACTTCATGGGACTGTAAATTGAGGATTCGACTCCAAATCCCGGGGCTCCTCTTTTGCATGAGAACGCCCCTTAACACGATGATTTTATCATAAATGGATGAGTCTGAAATGGTCACAGGAGGGACTCGAGATTTGAATATTGGACACTCGAAATCGGAATGTTCGGAATTCTATATATCGATGTAATAACATAATAAAAGGAGAAGATTAAATAAAGTTAAATAAATGTGGGAACACTAAAGAAATTCTCAAGATTTGTTGGAGGTAAATTTATATACATTTAATTTACCTTTTCACAGCGGACATTACAGACGGGCCATTTGCACTGTGAACACTTGTAATTCCCTTGAACTTGTTTGAAACAGCTCAAGCAGACGGGGAAACATTCATCTTTTCTTAGTGGACCGGAAATGAGTGGTTTTTCCCGGAAAATGATTTCTCCTTGGGAAATGTCCCGAGTTGCTATCAAATGACGACCAACCTATTTACTCAAACAAAACCAAACATGCGATATATTTTATATTTAAATCATATTCATATATATGAATATGCAAAATATTTAATATTTTATGTATACGATATGAATGAAATTCGAAATTCACAAAGTCATCCCGTTTTTTTATTGATAAAGAAAAAAAAGTATACCTGAGCGTTCGATCCGATTTGTGCAGGGAAACAATCGGGTTTGTGTATTTTCCAATGCGCTTTCTGACACTCTTTTTTACAGTAATTCACTTTCTTACACCGACCACAACTCAAATTCGGACTGGGCTCGGAGCAAATCGGACATTTCATCACGGGCGCTCCGAATCCATTTGAAATTGACATGGCTTCACTTCCTTTTTAAGTGTGTAAAAAAACTCTTTATTTATATGAAAATATTACGATTATACGATTGCACACATGCATGCAAAATTCAAATGTGCACAGAATTCTAAACTCAAACCTCAAAATTGTGTTAAATTTGTAACAGTCACAAAACTTGTTGCTGTGAAACTGAAATGTGGGTTTTTCGTATGTGTGTGGGGGAGAGAGAAAAAGAGACGGACGGGAAAAGAACCGGCTGAGAAATGAGAGGAAAACAATATAAAAGGCTGTGTTTTTTTTAGGAAAAAGAAGTGTGTACTGTAGAACGACTGTAGGTAGAGATTCGCATGTATATTTGTACATGCGTATATGTGCTTGTGGATTTAATATGGAATGAAACGAACGCGAGGGAGAATCCCAGCTCTCTGTGTGTGTTTTAATAATAGTCGATGCAAAATTCTGTATTCTGCATTCACACACAACAAGAAAAACCATTTTATATATCCTCTGTTAAGTTCACAAACGAACTATAACGATTTTCCTTAATTTGCGGAAATGCGACGACTGCGTCCGTCTTTGTGGGTAAAATTCTGAAAAAATTCAGGGTGACAGAAAAGGTCATGGCAGACAATAATGTCGAAGGACCCAAAGCTCCATCTTGAGCCCTTTGACCTTTGTAGCAGGTCAACGAAATTAAGGAAAATAATTATAGTTTGTTTGTGAACTTAACAGACGATATATACAATTTGCAAATTCCCGTACCAAAAATCAAAACAAAAAACCCAACTCGAGTTCAAACACACAGATGTAAAAGAAATAATCTGTCAACCACAACAAAAAAATCTCATGATCATACTGAATTTTTTCTATTGCATTTCCCGAAAGTTGCAGTTTAAAAGAAATTGAGGGATTTTATTTATGTTGAAAATTCTGCCTCTTGTTTCTTAAAAAATGAAATTGTTTGAGAAGATTTTGACTATAGTTTTTTGTTTTTTTTTGTGCGGGTAGAAATTGACGGAGGACCGAACACACAGAACAAGAACAAGAACAAGTGAGCTATTTGTGTGTACGAGCTTTTTCTTTTCCTTCTACTTATAGTTGAGCTGTCTGTATACGTTTTTAGGGCAACTTTCCAAGTTATAAAATGTTTTTGCAAGCTTGTTTGTTTTCCCACATATGAAATCTTCCTTTGCCTCTGCTCTTCCACATGTACTTACAGATATTTACATATCTGTTAGGCATACATAACAGTAACAGTTATAGAATTGGAAGTTGGAGTTGGTAAAGAAAATTGTGAACATTTTTTCCTCTATCGTCTGTATATACGATATCTTATGTATAGGTATATCAAATTTCCGTTCGCCCATCTCTCACAGACTTCTACATTTTTTACCTTACTTTAAGGCTTCTCTATATAAGTAGGTACAGTCAAAAGTCAAGAGGATGTGTAATACATGAAACAGAGAATCGAGAGTTTTGTCAAAGTCAAAGAACTTTTATGGAACTCGGCGATAGAAAAATTCCGAGTTGAAAACTTGGAACACATGTGTGCATGGAAATCTTAAAATTGTTACACAACTTTTGCAATGTGCATGGAATTTTTACTACAGATATACCTTTTAAATCCATGCACAATTCACTGATGGAATCAAAATTGGTCAAATGACAACAACAACAACAGCTTCCGCTTTCAATTTTCATTTTCCTTTTAATTTTACATATGTATACTCGATGAACAAAAAAACGAGAGATTCAAATCGCATATACACAATCTCCATTCAAAATCACACATGAAAAAATACATATATAGAGCACACACGCCACAAATTATCAAATCATCAAATTGTCCATTTGGTTATAATTGATCAATTACAATTACAATTACAAAAAAATTAGTTTCATCCGGTATAATTATACGTATATATATAATTTTTGACATTTGACATGAATTCCATGCCGTTTTCTGTGACAATACATAAATAAACAATTTCAATAAGTAATGAATACATGCTTTAAATTCCGGTTAGTTGGTTAGTTCATCTCAACTTGTGATCGCGAATCGCGAGACAAAAATCGGAACCCACACAACAAAGTTTGTTTGACGTATAAAATATAAAATATGGGAGTCCATAAATGTGTATATATTTTCATTTTCATTTGGCTCCATTTCCCATCCTTATTTTTATCTGAGCCTCTTCAAAAACGGACAGAGCCGTTGAGTTTGAGTGATGAGGATGGAGATTCTGGAGTATCATCATCATCAGATCAAGATGAATCCTCTTGTTCGGCAGAGACTTTTGCCATTATCGATGGCTCCTCTTCCTGTTGTAATCGGAGTATCCTTCTCAATCATGGAATTGACGTGGGCAAGTTTTGGAAGCAATGTACTATTGAATTCTCTAGTCCAAGCAGCGAGACTTACGTCCAGTCCACTGTATAAAATTAGTAAAATTACATTAAACTTTTGTTACACATAAAAAAAAATCACTGATATAGTTTTGTACGTGTGGAAATCCTAACGGTTATTGTTATTGTGTATTGGTTATTTCATTGTCCATTACATTACAGCGTCGAGTGTACTCGTGCATTTTGAGTAAATACCTCAAGAAGAAATCTATGATGATAAGTTTAACGGGATTCACGATCCTCATGGTCACGAACTATCCTGTCCATATCAAATCCGCCATTATGAATCTCCTTAGAAATCATCCACATGGAAAAAGTACTGTGGACATGAAGGAAACTTGAGAATTTAATTTAAAGCCACATAAACCATCTTCAACTACATATCGTCTGTTAAGTTCACAAACGAACTATAATTATTTTCCTTAATTGCGTTGACCTGCTGCAAAGGTCAAATGGCTCAAGATGGAGCTTTGGGTCCCGCGACATTATTGTCTGGCATGACCTTTTCTGTCACCCTGAATTTTTTCAGAATTTTACCCACAAAGACGGACGCAGTCGTCGCATTTCCGAAAATTAAGGAAAATCGTTATAAAAAATAGTTCGTTTGTGAACTTAACAGACGATATATGGAAATTTATTGATTGATTTGATTGTCACAGGCCAAGTCTTCATCGGTGACTATGAAAAAGTGAGGGAAATCCGGAACGATTTTTTCGAGGTTCAGAAAAAAGTATGCTCGAGTTTTATTGCTCTGAGTCCAAAAAGGCCGGAGGAGGAGGAAAATCAAAATCAAAATCAAAACAGTCGCAGTGGACAAGAAACAGAGGTATCAAATCTAAAAAATCACGTTTTCTTCTGTTTGTTTGTTTTTTTTTGTATGTAATTTGCATAAAAGTCTAACATATAAGATAATTAGATATTCTAAAATTCCATTGGCACACACACACAGGTTACAAAAATGTGTGTACAATTCGAAGAAGCAGAGAAAAACGGTGGGACTTGTTGTCGAAATGAGTCCGTTCCTTTAGATTTGGATTTTTGGCGTCCGCCTTCGCCTTCATTTTCGGGTAAAAGTAAAATCCCGACTTGTGAGAACGAAATGCTTGTGAAGGAGTTTAAGAAATGGAAAATTCAAGAATCTCAATACGAGTCCGCTTTGGAAATTGTAATTAAATACATAGTTTCTTCGGCTGTGCATTTCGTATTTTCTGATGTAGAAAAAGGCATAAGTATATTATGAAATCTAATCCAATATGTACATGTAAATTAAAATTCAATCTGACAGTGCAAAGACGCTTGTCAATTAAAACGGGATGGAGTTTTGAGCTCGAAAGATTGGGAAAGTCAGATCCAGAATTTTACGAGGAAAACGGAGCTACTCGGTCTCATCAAGAAAATTGCTCCAGCATATCTACCCAAATCCATCCTCAATCTCATCCTTAATTACTCGACGAGTCACATTCAGAGTCTGAATTCAAATCTAATAAACAAGCGGATGCGGAATCCTCAGGAACAACAACAACAACATTTCAATTTAGTATCAAAATCAATGGAGGAGGACATTTTGAGGAAATTTCATGTGTCCAAATCCCTCGTGCGGAATCTTCGTCCTTGCATTGCCATCCGACGACTCATCAACTTGATTTATGATGCTCTTTACATGGTCCGCGTCTTCATTTAATTTACTTCTATATTCTATATAAATTCCACATTTGGTCGAGATTTTTCAATTGAGAATTGAATTGAATTTTCATTCATTTTTGTTAAATGTGCTGTGTGTTTCAGAACTGTTTCCCCGTTGAATCAGAGGCTCATCAGGATTCAAATCCCATTTCCGCACATAGAAAACACAATAATAATAATAATAATAATAATAATAATAATAATAATAATAATAATAATTTCCTGGTCATTAATCGACCATCAATCAATCTCAATTTGTTTTAGTAATATAAATGTTGAGGAACAAATTAAGTTGTAATTACTAAATAAATAGTTAGTAAATAATTACTAATTACAGTTGTCGTGTCGGCTTTCAAGAATCGATTTTTTGTTTCTTTTCTGTATATAGAGACCGTCAATTTTTGAGTATTTGAGCAAAATCCGGATTCCGGAATGGTTTTTTCATGCTCTTCACAATGTGCCAAAGTCCCTTTTCTCCGTGTATAAACTGTGAAAATGAGTTGAGTTTAAACTTTTTTGATAAGGTGAAAGTTTGTGGGGATTTGGAATTTGTCCCCAGAAAAACGAATTCCACAATTTTTCCAAAAGTTTCATTTGGTTTCGATGGGTTACAGCAGAGGAAATTCCCTATGAAATAAGTACATATGACAATTTTTCAATCAAATTCAGACTGTCAGATTCAAACTTCAAAGTCGTCTCTGTGAATTTCAAATTCAAATAAGTCAATGGACAATTTTTGGATATTTTTGTATGTGTTGAAGTATATAAAAAATGAATTTACTGACGATTGGACTTGTTTTTATTTTCCTGGAGAAAAGTTCCTGTACTAATCATTTTCATTCCCGTTCGAATCTGATCAAAAGAGATGTAATTGGAAATGACAATTATGATGACGAGTCCAGTCAGAGGAGGAATTACTGGAGAAGTCATCGACGATTGAGACAACGGAGACAACTATCGTCGTATGGAGGACAAAATGAACAGCAGCAGAATGTGAATGTGAATGCGAATAATAATAATCCGACAGGGACGTACACGGATGAAAATGTCCCATCTTTTGACAAATATGGATTTGTAAGTTGACAGTGAAAATAAAAATGAAAATTTCTATTGTTAAATGATGGAAATGGTCCAAGATGGCTACTAAATCTGTGGTGTTTATTTTGTATATATATTTTAGAATGACATGGAAGTCGCCGTTGCTCAGGTACAAATTACAAATTACAAATTACAAACACAAAATAGAACAAAGACTAATTACAAAATGGAGCAAATCAAATCTCAAGATCACAGATGGGGAAATGCCTATATAAATATAGTATAAATCATATAATCTGTAGGTTTTGTACAAGGAGATCAAGAAAGTCCTAAATAGAGCCTTGGATGAGAGACTCCTTCAAATTGTAACGGATTACATGAGTAGAATGGAACGAGAATATTCCCGACCATCATCATCATCATCATCATCACAATACCGACCACCCAACAACGGTGGTAATACATATCATGGAAATAAACGTCCGCCAAAATCCCATTATAAACGTCCAGATGTTTACATTCCACCTCCACCACAGAATTTCCCACCCAACGGAAATGGTCCACCATTCAATCCGAATCCGAATCCGAATAATCCGAATCCTCATTATCCACCACCACATCAACAGAGACCACCCACATTAAATGGGAAATATTTGAACCCACCATATGGGCCTTCTGGTCAAAATCAGTACCCGGGTCCACCGGGACATCCTGGTCCACAGCAACAACAACAACAACAATATCAACAAGGGCCACCCAGACCTCCAGGAAATTTTGGCCCAATTCCACATCAATCACAAGGAAATTACGGTTAATATTTTGAACAACAACAATAAGGGCCAAATTCCCCCAGGTCAAAATACCAGCCACCACACCAAGACCACAGGTGTGGGCCATCACAAATGCTATATATATCGTACCTGGATAAAAAAACACAGGATTTTCTCGATATTTTATCCAGGATTTCGTATTTTTTTCTTCATAAATAAAGTAACTTTTACAGTTCAACTCCAGAGAGAGAGAGAGAGAGAAAGAGAGAAAGGACTTGATCTTGATGTGGATTTGAAATTCACAGGATTTCCTATCATAATTTATTGTGCATGGTTGCATTTTGCAATGAAACAGTTATACCTTTGATAATTGATAATTCATTATTATTATTATTGCTGTCAGTACAGACATGAAATTAGAATTAGAATTGCATGACAAGGGAATGCTTTCATTATTAATTGTGGCTCAATTAGAGAATAAATCAACGTTTTTTTCATATGCAGTGGATGTGGATTCGTTGAAGTTGAGATTGAGAATCTACACAGACGACACGACACAAAGCGACAATGACAACGTGAAATATTGTGCACTCGAGTGCTAACAAATATATATAGAAAAACAACAGGTGAATGGCAGAATGGCAGAATGGCAGAATAGTTAATTAATTAATTCCACAGCCCATTTTCATTTTCATATCCCACAGTCTTCTGTCCAATCAATATCTATCATCATCATCACTCTTATTTTTCCATCCCACACATCATTTCTATTATTATTCAGCGGATTGAGCTGTCTTTTCTCTTGACAACTCGGATGAAAACACAACGCAATAATCACCATCGCGGGTTCAAACTTGTCAAAGAAACGTTCAAATTTCAAGGGGCGAAGGTCACAATTTTTCATTTGTCTCCAGATCATCTCAAAATTGAGCACGACTCAAAGTACTTTTCGTACATATTCATTCACATTGCTGACGAGTGACGATCAAACTCAAAAAATCCTACCCAAATATCTAATTAATAAACCAAGAAAATAAAAACAAAACAATTAAAATGGTTGTGAATGCCACTGTTTTTATACGTTTTGCTCTCGCCATTTTTATCACGCTCGTCTGGAATTTAATTGGAATTGACGCTGGCGACATCCCCGTTGAAAATACTTGCCGTATGTACCTATATAAGATATATATAATCCGTCAGTTTTTCCATTGCCATTGTCTAATCTTGGATTCAAAGTAAATCCGGATTTTTCTATATATATATACATACATATAATATATTATATTATATTATATTGATTGTTTTTCGTATACACAGGTTCAGACATTTCGGGGAAAGTCCTTGGATTCCGTGTGGATGATTGCAATAAGTTTCCATGCAGAATCCGACGCGGTCGACTGTACAATGCTTATTTTAGTTTTAGTCCAGCCAAAGACTTTAATTTCCATCGAATTAAATGTGGGACACTTTACTACGGTCAACCTCAAACCCTTCGAGATGTGAATGTTTGTGATCATTTAGTTGAAGGGACCAAGTGCCCTTTAGTCGCCCAACAAAATTATACTTATGGGACGTCATTTAATGTCCCCGTTTGGGTTCCCCCGGTGAGTCATCCATCATTAACTAATTTAATGAATTAAATTATATATGCAATTAATTCAAATTTGATCTTTTTTTAATTGAGTATAGAGTCAGTACTCGATTGCATGTCAACTGGTGGATGAGTCTGGACGTTATTTAATGTGTGGAGCCGGCTCTGTCAGACTCGAGTAAATTAATATTAATTATTAATATAATTACAGATAATTAAGAGGACGATGAATATTATGAATTTGGAATAAAGCTGACAAAAAATGAGAATGACAACATTTATTTAACAAAATGTGGTACAAAAAAATTGAGGGGAGGAACAATCATTAATTATTTCACTATTTCGCTATTTCGCATTAAAATGTTTGTAATACAAATCATCCAAGTAGACGGATTCTTTCTGAAAATAAACTGCATCCTCCTGATTATGATTATTATGATTATGATTATGATTGTCCATATGGAGTCGTCCGAATTTATGGGATAAACCCGCGGCTGTACTCGCCGTGGAAATGTCCAAACCATCCCCTTCACTCCGTGTTGTTGTGATGATGGAACAACCACCGAGACCATGTATGGATTTCATACAGCCTGGACAAAGGGATTGATCCCGGAGTCTCTCCAGGAATTCCTTCTCTCGCATCAACTCCGTTTTCTCCTGGATTAATTTGGCTTCTCGCACTCGGAGCCTTTGCTCCATTGTGTATTGATATTCTTTGACGGAGGCTCGTTCTTTTTCCAATTCGGACAGTCGCATCGCCCCTTCAATGGCTTTGGAGGACTCCATTTTCCTCACTTCCTCTGCTTGCTGTTCTCAACAGAGTCAACAATCATTTTTATTATATTATATTTATATTATTACAACATGGGAAGTTAATTGTGATATTCTGATAATAATTTAAATTATGGGTAAATACTTTTTTCATGTCTTCCGCCTCCGCAATTTTGACTCGTAAATGAACTTCAAGATCCCTCAATCGATTCTTTTCACGCTCAAAATCCATTTTATCACGCTCCACACTGATTTTCTCCTCATTCAATTTACGTCGCTCCACATTCACTTGAGCTAAAGAGTCGGACAAGGCAGTCCGCTCTTCTTTTAATAGTCGCAATTCCATTTCATTCTGTTGAGAATTCCCGTTTGGATTATTCGGATTCAGATTTGGATGATGAAGTTGACTCAGATTTAATTCGGATGCAAAGGATGTTCGAGCTTGAGTCACTTGAATGAGCGTCTGGATATTTTGAAGGGATTTCAATATCTGCTTTTGATCCGTCTCCAAATTCACATGGGATTTCTACAAAAATGTACAGATTGACAAATTGAAAGATTAACTAATATAGAATCGTGTGAAAAACCAGTGCAAAATGTAATAAAATGTTCAAATATCTTTATTTACATCTAATTTCTATAGTCATTTTTTGGTTTGTTACCTGAGCGCCTTCATTTTTGGCTTCAAGATCATACAAAACCCGTCGAACGTCCTTTCGGAATTCCTTCAATTGACTAGCAATTTTATCTTTCTTATGAGAATTCTCTTCATTTGTATACTGAAGCGTTTGAGAAATGGATGTGACGGCAGCTTTCACCACACTTTCCTTCATTTTCCTCTGCTGTTTTGTCAGTTTCCCAATTTCCTCATACAATTTACGCTCAGACTCTGCACACAATTCCCAATTGATTGTATACATTGACATAATAAAAAATGTGGAAAAAATCAACCTCAAAACCCCCATTCAATTATTCAATTTTACCAATACTTAAGTATCGAATAATTTGTTTTATTTACCCACCGATAATTTGCCCATTTTTCTTGGACTCTTCGTCTGCCGTGAATTGCGTCAATCTATCCAGTTTCCTCCCGACCCCATCCAATTTCAACAGGAGTTCTTTAGAGTCATTTTCATTATTGATATTTGGATTCTCCTGGCTCTGATTCTGCTGGATTTTGTGGAAAACGCCGTCCACACTGTGTAAAAACATTGATAGTTTTTCTTCGAGGATTTTATCCAGATCCTGAACCAAATTCGCCGTGTTAAAAACGGGATTTGTCTCATTCGGATTCGGATTCTCTCTCGTCGGAGGATGATTTGCATTGAAATTGGAATTGGAATGGTGAAAACTTCGGTTTTCTCGGGGGGAATTGAGCTCGGACGGATTTTGATTTTGTACTGTGATGTTCGGCGTGTAGGGAAAAGGTTTCAACTGTTGTTGTTGCATTTGCATTTGTTGTGTGGCTTGACTGTGCAATTGCTGTGTGAAACTCGCCATGGCCGACAATTCATTTTGATAGCGCTGTGGTAATTTCGTCTCCGTGTCCAAAAGTTCGTTCTATACAATTATCAATTAATCAATTAAATACCTATCATAAAATTACAAATTGACTGATTAATTCCGTGAAAGGTAATTATAATTAAATAATTATAATTGTGAATTGTATCAATTGGTGGATCAATTGTGGAATTTGAATTTGACGTACTTTGAGTCGCTCAAGTCGAGCATCATATTCCTTGTGCATCCCTTTGATTTCCTCCCGTAGTAATTCCTCTTTCCGCAAATGCGACTGCGTCACGCACTCCATTTGCTCCAGATAACTCTTCTCTTGGAGCTCCAACTGTGTCATGTACAGCGTCTTCAAACTGTTACACATGGACTTGAGCTCCTCCTCATCAATTAAATGAGTCGGTAAATTCAGCGTTGGTCTATTCATAAATTCGGGCGGTGGTTGAAATTGAGATTGTGATAGAGATTGTGATTGGGCAGGAACTCCTCCAGCAGCGGAAGCTCCAGCTACTCCTTTTTTAACTCGGACTGTTTTGGTGGTCGTCGTCATCGTTGGAGTTGAAGCTGGAGGATTTGAATGTTGTTGTTGAACAGCGGAAGACTCCATAGATAAAAATTCAGTTTCCGCTTCAAAACCAGTTGTCGTTGTTGTTCCAACTCCAGGTTTTTTACTAAGGAAAGGTAGAACGTCCACAATGGATTTGATTGGCTGTTGTGACTGTTGAGTGGTGGATTTTGGCCCTTGGAGTTCAGAATCCTCTCGGGACAATGCAGCTTTCTGTATTAGGCGACTACGAAAATCAGAGGCGGTGGGTTCGGGTTTATCAAAAGTCTCACTAGGTTTTGTATTCATATTCGTATTCGTATTTGTATTGGTATTGGCAATTGATGATGAAGCTCCGACGGGTTTTGTGGGTTTTGGCCAGAAATCATCGTCTAAATCAAAACCGGAAGTTCGGGGTTTTGAGGGGTTGGACATTGCTGGATCTTTGTCTTTTGATAAGGCAGTTGTGGGTCTTTGTGTTGTTTTTGCTTTTGCTTTGCTTTGACTTTGACTTTGACTTGAAGGTTTTCCACTCATACTTTGGAGAAGCTCATCCACGTCATCATCATCGAAATTGACTGTACTCTCATTTATATTTACATTCGGATGATTATTTGAAATTCCTCCACTTCGAAGCAAGTTTCTCTCTTTTTTGGGGGAGGAGTCAAAAGGACTAAGAGACCTCTCGCCACTTGTCGGGTTCAAATTCCCTCCTTGACCAATGCCAATGCCCAACCAATCTGAGGAGGATGAGGATGATTTCACACCACCACCAGACACTTTCGGGGTGGAGGACATGAAATTGGGGGACGGACTCGCAGGGGAAGGGGAATCAAAATCCCGTTGGGAGGGCTGTAAAAAAGTGGATATTAAATTCGGTTGTTGTTGTTGTTGGGATGGGACATAGGAAGATTCTGGAGCCAATTCATTGAAACGAACGGATTTTAATGGATCCTAAATTTGACAATATCAATAATCAATATCAATATCAAAGTCAATTAAATTTAAATTTAATTGATTTTATACATGTACTCAAAACTCGGATTAGAGATGAGAATTGAATTTGAATGATGCTTTTTCAATATTAATTGTGTTGACCTTGCTGGGTGACCCGAAAGAAACAGCTCCAGGTTTCTTCAAATCTGACAATTTAAAACCCCCACCACCACCATAATTAACTTTAAAACCATTTCCGTCACTATTCAATGTTAATTTGGCTGCTGCTGCTGTGGCTGGCGGTTGTTCAGTCTCTTCAGTTCCTGGTTCATTTCCCTTTGCAACTAGTGTTAACTTTGCTTTAGATTTTTGTTGTGAACTGGAACCCGCCGTGTCTATTTCCTATACAGATATATATTGAATTTCCAATTTTCACATACTCCTTAGAAATTTCCCCACATGACGTAAATACAATACAATACAATCCTCAATAAAGTACATAACGATTATACATAGTGAATTAAATACTTACATCCAGAAGCTTGTCAATATCATCATCAAAATTGTCATCAGAGTCCAATGACATTTTATTTTTTCAATGTCAATACGGAAATATAGTTCATACAGGACTTTGCTGACACTTCCTTTGGGGGATTCTTCTGATCGTGGCGATGATGAGTGGAGTCGTCGTCGTCGTCAATTTGGATGTAAATCCTCGTTGTTTCCCTGGTCCGTCTTCATAATGCATTGTATTTGTAATTGTAATTGCGAACATTATGGAATTTGGATTTGAAAGTTGAGTTGATCTAATACAAAAATTGCTGTGGATCCGTTTTGGACATTTTAACACAATATTTAACAGAGTTAACTATATGAAATATGAACACAATTAGTAATTAAGGAACTTTCACTTTTATTATATAGGAAACGGAGCAGAGAAAGTAAACCCTTTTTTTATTATTGTCGTATATGCTGTGGAGAAAAGTATACGAATTTCGAATTGAGTCCAGCTCGAGTATGCAAATCGTAATGTTTTGTTATGCCGATGTAATCAATTCCTTTTGCTTGCTTTCGTTGTGCGTTGCGTTGTTGCATGTTGGTCGTACTCGTATATATTATATTGTGTGATGTTTTGACTGTGGAGGAATCGATAGAATAATTAATCGACCCCTTTCCACCATCGTGTTTTTGTTTAGTCTCCATGACGATTCCCATTTCCATCAGGTTTGAAAAGGAAATCATTATTACTACTACAGAAATATACATACTGTGGGATTCGGAACTTTACTACGATACTAAAATGCGGACTGAACTTTCCATTCGTTTTGTATAGCAATATATAGCAATAGGAAATTTAATGGAAATCAAATTTAAATGCAAGCGTTTCACAAGAATTAATGAGAATACACAGGAAGATATATAATAAGAAAATGATTATGATAAATTTGAAATAGAGTGGAATAAAACGTGTAATGAATTGTATAGTTGGTTGAGATAATAATAATAATAATAATATGTTGATGTACCTATATTATGTAATTATGTAATTAAAAACAGCGAGCATCACAAGTTGGTATGACTCGATGGGAATAACTCACACATTTCCTCACACACAATGCTGGACAACAATTAGTTTTAATGGCGGATGCAGCTCTCAAATCAGTACAGAAATTAGTCGTGGTGTGGCCCTTTCCAATACAGTTTTCCTTATTGTCATTGTCGTCATTGTCATTATCATTGTCGTCGTCATCTTCCCCACCGTTTCTCTCCATCGCTCCGCAATCCTCATCTTCCCCTCCGTTCGCATCATCATCGAAACTATTGTGACGACTTGGACAAGGACTTTTGTAGCTCTCACACGGGCATCCATTTCTATCACAAGGCACGTTCTGCCGTATGATTCTCTTTCGTTTTTGTATCTCATACGTACAATTGTAGCCCATGATACAATTGCAAAAGGAAAAATGTTGATAGCCACTCACGTACCAACCTTCACCAATCCACAAACAAATTAATTAATTAATTAATTGCATTTCCCATCAGAGTTCTCAATTCTTAATTACTCAAATTCAATTTGCAAACATTTATGTACCTTCTGGACGACAGCAACAACAATTTTCATTATTGTTGCAACAAGGCTGACAGCAGCAATTATTATTATTGGAATTGCAGCATGGTTGTTGACATGGGCATGGTTGTTGACATGAGCATGGACATGATTGCTGACATGGACAAGGGCAAGGACATGGACATGGAGCACATGACTGTATCAGACCCAAATTAATCGAACATGGTGGAGACGGGTAACAACACGGCGGACATGGACAACTTGTTTGTGTACAGCCAGGATTACAATTACAATTTTGAGGACAACAACAAGGATTCGGTGGAGAACAACATGGATTTTGATTGTTATTTTGAGGACCACCACATGGATTTGGATCCGTTTGTTGACCACAACATGGATTCTGATTATTTTGAGAACAACAACATGGATTTCTATTGTTTTGCTGGTCACAACATTGATTCTGATCGTTTTGTTGTTCGGAATAACAACACGGATTTAAATCCTCCTCACAACTCATTTCTTGTTCACAGCACTCATTTGAATTTGAATCCTGTTGCGGGAGGAAATTGTTATCACGTGGACAACAGTTATTGTTGTTGTTATTTTTGTTGTTGTTATTGTTTTTCCTTTGGCGAGGGCTGCGAGATTTTGACCTGGAACTGGATCGACGACGCCCTAGAGGCCCTTCACCACATCTTGAAGAAGAAGCATTTCGACCATATTTAGTGTTGTTGTTGCTGTTATTATTGTTATTATTGTAATTTTTGGGAAATGAACGTGAGCAAGGATTGCAGCATTGTTGTTGTTGTTGCTGTTGTTGATGACAATTGTTTTGTGTTTGTGGTGGTGGTGGAGGAGGACATGGTCTTTTAGCAGGGAATTTTCGAGGGACATGCTGTTGGGGTGGTAAAACGTATGTTGGCTCTCGGGGTGGACACGGAAGAGGTGTTGGATCCAAACAATTATTATTATCGTAATATTGGGGTTGAGATTGTTGAGATGGGAAATTGTGATAACAGGGTTGTTGTTGTTGGTCTGGGTAGCTGCTGTCACCCCACTGAGGTGTCAATTGATAGCAAAACTGTGTGTTGTTTTGAGTTTGGGGTCGGATTCCCATGGGCAATGGATGAGGATGAATCATATTACCAGCTGAATTTCTATGCGTATTTCTGGAAGCATAGGTGGTTGATTTCGGAGGTTCGTAATTCCCGTAATTGTAATCAAATTCCGGACTTTGTTTTTGATTTGATTGGGGTCGAGGTTGAGGTTGAAAATTATTATTATTATTATTATTATTATTGTTGTTGATGTTGTTATTGTTGGGCTTGGAAGTGGAGGAAACGCTTCGACAAATGATTTCATAGTCGTGATTCTCATTCGGTTGTTTTTTAATCCCTTCTAAAATGGCTTCAAATGCTTTCTTGTACTCTGTTTGAAATGATGAGCCGTCGGATGGATTATTTGAATTTGAATTTGAATTGGGAATCGCTTGAGTATTATTATTATTATTATTATTGATTGTGCGAGGATGGAAAATGTAATCTTCAAAAGTGAGTTCATCCTCGACGAAAACGTTATTGTTTAGTCTATCTTGATATTCAAAGAATTCCGGATCATTCCGTCGTCTTCCTCTTCTGAATGTTTCTGAGGAGGAACAACTCGAGTCTCTCGTTGTCTTCCGCATTATTTTCAATATTCAAAAAATTTGTTCGACTGTGCGATTGTGTGGAGGTGTAGGTGGGTTTTTTCCTCATTCAATTTACGTCCCATAGACCTTTCATAGTATTTCTGATGCAGATGGTCACTGAAATTTGATGCCTGTCCAACAATGCAATGGCATGATGCACATTTGGGGAATAATGATGGTCTCAACCAACTACACTAAAATTTGGTGATCAAATTTGAATAATGAAAGATATGCGATCTGGGGAATTTTCGTATATATATAAAATATATAGGAATTGAAAAGTGTGGAATCAGCATAATTCCAGTCGCGGTTTCATGTGTAACAATTTCATATTGGAAATCAACGTGTATTTTGCAGTTACCATGAGTAATTTAGTATATGTACATTAAATAAAAATGTAGTCAGGTTGACCTCGTTAACGATTGATTGTCAATTGCCTAAAATATGGGAGAGGTCAATGGTCAAAATACTGCGAGAAAATGTTTATATAGTGTTCATATTCACTGCATGCCTTTTACATATCGTCTGTTAGGTTCACAAAGGAACTATAATTATTTTCCTTAATTTCGTTGACCTGTTCCAAAGGTCAAAGGGCTCAAGATGGAGCTTTGGGTCCTTC
>JAIUND010002414.1:0-22653 GCA_034699125.1 Gisinianus flammeolus
AGAGAGAGAGAGAAGTTCAAATAAACACACAGAGAGAGAGAGAGAGACATGTATGTTATCATGGAGTATATACTGTGTAAGTAGAACTGGTAGAAAATGAGTATAGAATTGTGGAAAAACACTGACCTGGAAATGTGTATTCGTAATCGTGGGAAAAACCCACGGTTGACACATGGATCTTTGCTTTTCTTGTATGTTTTTCTAATCTATATCATTATTATGGTGAGTCCTACATCCTTAATTACGTTACGTTTACGTATCGTTTTGCAATCCTGCCATTCTATTCATGTGTGCTCTCTCATAAGAAAAAAAACTCATTTTTTGTACAACTTTCTCTTTTCCGGAGAACTTTCACCACATTCCATAATACTCGTAAAAAATTTGACGCAAAAAAAAACAAACAAACAAACAAACAAACCTGAAGAAAGTGGTTTTGGAAGTGACATTGAATATCTACTTGGTTTGATGGATTAAGAGTTGGAGTAATTAAAGCTGAGAGTCTGGAAGCAAGTTAGCTGGGAGAGAGAGAGAGAGATACGCAAAGATAGAGATAGAGATAGAGAAAGAGAGAGAGAGAGAGCTGGAAATTAGAGTTTAGAGTTTACCAATTAAAGGCCAGGTCAATAAAAACATGAATACAATATTGCAATATTTAAAACGGTATGGATAAATTGGAGATCGCGGGGTCAAAAACTTTCTATTTGGACATTGACGACAATGGTACACAACTTTTGTAAGTACTACCCTTTTCGTCATGATAAATAATCTATCAAGCCAAAAACGTTTGCGAGATAATGAAAAATTGAGACCGAATACAATAGATTCTCCATATAGACTTCAATATTTTTTATGGTAGTAGAAAAAGATGAAAACAAATTAATATACTGAAGCTACATTGGTTGAAATGTAAATAATAAGTTTAGCATTTTTTCTATTTCTATTTAAGAAAAACAATTAGCAATGGCTGCTGATTGACGAGGCCAGTTATACTATGTGTGTTGATAGCTTGAGAATTGAGAATAAAACGGATGCTCAGCAAGTATAAGAGTATTAATTGTACCATAATATAAGTAGTTATTGTAAAATAGACACGACAGTATCTTTATTTTTCGTTTCATTTTTTTCTGGGAAATGTTGTGCTTTAATGGTATGGGTTGAGTATACACACCGTAATATATTTGATATGAAAACTTATATATATATAAATGATTAAATAGAGGTATCATCATGTCCTATACACGATGAATATATGACCAACGAAAAAACCTTTGGAGAAAGTGCTCCTCCATTTTGCATTATAAATTTAGGGAAGTTAGCAAGCACGCATCACAAAAGGTTTCATGGAGGATTTTCGGGACAGAATGCATAATATCATCATATAAATACAATGTGTGTTTTAGATGCACCAGTGTATTTATATAGTACGTTTGTCTCTCCTGAATGGTCAATACAGATACATCTCATGCCGTCGTCTGATACATAAAATATATGTATTGTAATTTCTAATTACGGAGACATTTCAGGATTATCTCGGTAGGGCTTATTGTGTGTTGCATAATTTATAATATATACCTTAAAATAAGAACTTTCCCCCAAATTTCCACTATCATCATACATATACAAATATATACGAAATATTGATTTTCAAGTTAGATTCAACTGTCATCAACTACACTTTCTCATATAAATCTAGTTAGTTAGTATTATAGCGAATTTAGAGTTGGAAAATTATGACAATGATCCTCCATATGCTTATGATTACCATCAGATTTAGCGTTTATAGTTGCAGTCGGATCACGACTTGAATATGATTTGGGGAAATCACAATCATTGTCGGAATCAGATTCGGGCTTGCGTTTAGAGTCAGAATCGGGGAAAATCGCGATTCTGCGTATGCTTAGGACTATGAATATGAATTTGATTTTGGATTTACACTTCCCGATTATGCTTATGATTCTGACTATGATTCTGAATTCGACATGCTTTGGCCAATGACTGAGACTCAACTTTTCCGAATATGATTTAGGATTTCTATGGGGTTTCATAGAAATTCCAGATTGGGCGCATTCTTTCTCCGCGAGCACAAAATTCTAAATCATAATCGGAAACCCTAAACCCAAAGTCAGAAGTGGAATAAAGTCATGATCATAATCATAAGCGAAGTCAAATCTCATTGCAATTTATAATACCCAAGGAAAAATCTGCTTATGATTCTGATTCTGATTCGAATTGTGATTATGACTTGACTGGGACAAAATCTATTTAGACTCGGTATTTATATTCGGATCACGATCATAAGGATAGTCATAATCATAATCTCTCGACTCTAAGTTGGCTATTAATCCTTTATAGTTAATGTTAACTCGTTTTAGTTGACTAGCATGGATTTAAGTTATTCATATTTATATATAAAATACAGAATTTACGATGTCCGGTTCGTCATACGAGAGTTCATGCAGTAAAATTACATATTTGGAGGGACACGATATACGTTTTTAGTATGTTGACATTGATTTTAGACGTATATTACAGTAATATAATATAGAGAAATAGTTGTTACATAGGGAGAATCCATATGTATACAAGAAAACCAATTGTTTTCAAAGGAATGAGAGAGATTTGCAATTCACTGAAAATCCTCAGCTTTACACACGGCAATTTATACTTTTGATTCCCTATATTCTAGTATTCTAGTATTCTAGTATTTTTCGCCTGGGATCAGATAATTCTACAAGTGTTTCTTGACAGCAACGAATTAAAAATGATGCAAGACCTTTTACCGAAGTCAAACTCGTGTCATTTGTGATAATTAAACTAACAAAATTCGGCCATAAATATGTGTATAAAAAACAGTATCAAAAATTTAAATCTGTGTAAAACAAAAATTTGAATTGAAAAGCGAATAGCAAATCAAAACGGTACATATTGTTATAAGATAAATAGCTTGTATTTAAGTGGAAATGCTAATATTATTGGAAAATTTTCAAAAATTTAGTAGATATCACGGTGTTAAAAAATATTTAATAAAAGTTTTCTTTTTCTTTTTCATTTATTCATTGTGAATAGAAAGAAAAAATATTGACTTGTCATGCTCTGTGGAAGCTGCTATATTTAGATTAAAAAAATCTTGGGCTGCTGCTGTTGCTTTCAAAAATATTTCAAATGTACTTATATAAGATACAAAAAAGGAGAAACGGTAAACGGTACATTTGTGGGTGAGTATCTACGATAACTATAAAATTGAGTATCTACGACTATATATGTCCAGTTTATTTTTTTTATACTTTATTACAATTACTATGGTAGGGTTCATGAGTGGATTGAGAACAAAGGAAAATTGCCTTAAAAGCGTGTCTAAATTTGAGACTCATAGTATGGTAGAGTACGGGATTAACACACGTGGCGATGTAGTACAGAACTCCTAGAATCATATGAAATAAAACAAACCACATTCAATTAGAAGAAGAAAAAAATAAACCCCAATTTGTTTTTGAGTATAGGCAATAGTTTTGATAGACGATATGTATAAAAATTCGCCAAAGAAAGCATGAAGGGGGTGAGGGGAAAAAAGGGTGACAGTTACCTGACAAATACGTTGCAATGTGATAGAGTGTCTGTACTTCTTCACTCTTCTCATCACTCGCCCATTTCCAGATCAGTCTTTGAGCATGGAATGGACACCAGCACACAAAAAATGCGACAACGACAGCAACTGCAATAAAAAAAAAACATACAGAGTTCATTAATAAGTTATGCGTAAATACTAAATACACAGTTTTTTTATGCATTAACTCATTTTTTCGGTAGAAGCTGAATGGAAATTCAATGGAAAGGTCTCCTTTTTTCATCGGAGAATTACTGATAAAGAAAAAAGTAATGTCCCTTTCATCACCAATGAAAGACTGGAAGACGCATAAAAAAATGTGACGATTCACAAATCTGTCACTATTATGCTGACGATCCATAAGTGAAAGACTACTGAATGTCACTGAATGAATGTCCGGAGAAAAGAGTGAGGAAAAAGGAAAGAGAAGGAAAAAACCCACACAAAAAATCTCTTAAATTGGCTCATCGATCATAAAAATGACACTATCTTTATAGACATGGTTTTGTGCATGTAAAACAATCCTCTAACCACACTCACACATTCCCCTCTTTTCTAAGAACATCATCAAAGAAGAGTAAACGATCCTCAATTCCCTATTTGAGACTTGAGAAATTTCATATCAAAATCTTCATCTAATGAATCATTGATGAACAAGACAGAATACGTATAGAATCATTCCGTTTCAGTTCAGATTTTCCCTTTTATAATCTCAAAAAAGAGTCATCATTCATTTTTTCCCAACCCTATATTTTTCCTTCAGTCTCGAATGAAAAAAAAACTTGTGATGCTGTGAAAAGACTGAAGGACTGATAGTGTGACTTTTTGAGAAATAAGTTGCATTTTGAAATAGGTACATCAGATTCCTCTTAGCTTTTTCCAGTCCCATATATATATATATATATATACGTTGACTCTCGTACAATATGTTTACATGGTTAGATACATACATATATAAATGTGGATGTACGTGTGTGCATATATCGTATGTATGGAAATCTCTCGGAACTTTTGCTCTCTCACATTCTGCCAAAAACTAAATTTCCCGAGCTAAAAGCCTTGATTTCTGCGTATGTATATTTCGTGTGCACGTCGCTCCCACTTGCAATGTATGAATCCACAGGGGATTTCTCAAATATAGAGTCTGAATGGAAGAAAAAATCCATGCTTGTTAAACAACTTGCTTTGATTTACTGCTGCTCAGAGGAAATGAGAAAATATATTTTGTATAGAGTGGTGAAAAGTGTGAGGAGAGACGACTCTCTCTCTCTCTCTCTCATGCCTCATTTGTTTTCTCATCGAAAAATTTCTCAATCTGGGACTCACACTGTGCGTTTCAATAACAACCCATTATGAAGTTGTTACTTAGTAAAACTAGCTCTATGCAATCACTTTCCTTTTTCATCCCAAATTAATGCCATCTTTATTATGAATCAAGCAAGTCAAGTTGAATGATTAAAAAAATGGGAATATAAATTCCTCCACACACACAAACACGTGGAAACTAACAAACAAAAGCAACGGTAAATATTATCAAAAAAAAGTCCTTGACATTATAAATGAAAAATGAAATTTATGTAGTCCACCATACTTTCTTTCATCTGTAAACTGTAAATGTAATCACATCAAATAGTCTGAGCACGACGTTCATGTTAAATATTAAAGATGTATATTTATAGTTTGTACATATGTTTGAGTCAAAGTCAAAGTCAAAGCTCTTTAGTACTATTCTATGAAATTTGAGAATTTGTGATGATGTGATTTCCACAGCTTTGAAGTCGTCTCAATTGCATACAGAATTTTCCAGAGGTTTCAAAGGACGTGCACACACGGATTGTCCTTAATTTTCAAGGTAGTTTGGTAATGGAAACGTGCTGAGTTACTCTCATCGTTAGATACAGATTTTTGTGTGAAGTAACTTCTTGGAAAGAGGTGTTCTATATGTAAGTTTAGAAATTGGAATGCTAATTAATCAAGTTTCTGATAACTGATGATGGAGAAAGCGTATTAAATTACTAATAAAATATCTGCCTAATAGTGAACGAACAGCATAATAATGTGGGCTAGAGATGTGCAGACTAACTCCGCCCACTCCGTCATTCCATATGTATTATAATGCTTTGCTTATGGCAGTTTTACAGTTTTTAGTGGTTAAACGGTAAATTTACCGTTTACATATGGAATGACGTAGTGGGCGGAATTTGAGAATTTATTGTATTAAAATAATAATGCGTAAACCCTGACTCAACGGTCTCACGTAACTCCAGTACCTTATAAGCTCTGGGAAATGTGGAAATATAGTTTTGTCCTTTATGAAAGCAACTAGGTATGTATTCCATACCACAAATAAATAAAATAATAATGGAGTGACAGGAAAAATATCTATCACGAATTAGCGTTATATGATATTACATTTAAATCCGTATATTGGAATTATTCTCCCCGGCACTCCGAGTCAAGAATTTCACGCTTTGTATATTCCAATTATTCCAATTCCCTTCCATTTGACATCATATGCGTCTCTCTACTGACTAAATTCTAAATTTAAACTATACTATCTGTACATGTCTAAATGTACTATAGGGAAATCTATCAGTCAAAGTTCCTTCTTCTCGTTCAACATTCGACGATCAATGATGATTTCATCAAGTGTCCTCTGGTTTACTAATTATTTGCAAAGAGCAACCGCGAGTTCAGAGGATAAAGTCAAATTGACAACGACAGCTCACATCATCATCGTTGAGTTCTTGTGTTTATTGTGCGAGTTGATAGTCGCGAGATACAGAAATAAATTCAATGGAATGGAATTGCAAATAACGCATGGGAATTCTTGTCAGAGAAATTTGCCTTTAATCTCGAGACCTTTCACTCTATTTGTTTTTGTATTTATTTGTACTCCACTCGAGTTCAAATTTCAAATGAGAGATGAAACGTTAAGATTGTACAATTTGAGTGTATAGGTACACAAAGAGAAAGGAGCTCAGACAATACGGGCTACTAATGGGCTTTTCTGGATTATATTTGATAATAATATAATGGATGGATGAGAATCTCTATGGCATGTTTGCATGGAACCTTGTAATACTTAAAGCATATTCATATATATATATATTTATATATATATATATTTATATATATATATATTAATCCATTGTCAAAGCTTGTAAAAAAGGAAGGGGTGACGATGATGCTCTCAGAAACGTGGACTCAAGATTATACACGTAAATTCATTTGGACTCGTTTTGTCATTGGATTATGAAATATAAAAAGGGATAATTGTTTGAAGGCCGCTTTGGATAAGAGTTTCGGAGAAAATGGGCTTGTTTTTGTCGGTTCTTCAAGTCTGGAGGACACACAAAAGGCAGACAAATAAAAAGTTTGGCTTTAAAAAAAACCAGATACTGCGTACATCAGAACCCCACAGAGGGAAATAAGTGTACACACACACACACTGCAATAAACTCGCGGTTGTGCTTTTTTCTTCGTATGTAAAACAAATAAACGTAATAGATTTTTGTTGTGGAAGTGTGTGAGACGCAACTATATATGAAACTCCAAAGAAAGTTAAATGGAGTTCTTGTCCTTGTTTTGACACTATTGACCATAGGGATTGTATTAGACTTTTCTCAACTCAAGGGATACTAAACGTAAAAGTTATGGTCTGTAAAATTGTAAGTCATTGGACTCTCTCTCTCTCTGTCTCTCTGTCTCTCTCTCTCCCTCATCGGGGCATTATATTGGCTGTACTCACGCATAGCTCCATCAGATACAGATATAATCAAGACCCACAACACGTAAAAACGGAGAGAGAACGTAAAAGCTTGATGGTGCAATCAGAAGTTTGATGGTGTGGAAGACCAGTGCTATGGAATCTGCTAAACAAAAGTTTTTGTCAAAAAAATAAATAAAAAGCCCACACACAAAAGCTCTTCTTTTTCTTCTTTTCTTTTTTTAGGTCGAACGCAAAACATCATTTCCCATATCCCTTGTGGAATACACATATTTTGACTCTCTTTCTTGGTTGAATGAATGAATGAGTGAATGGATTTGTTATTTCATTCGCGTAGATATACCTACTAATTTTGATGTCTATACAAAATTCATTTTGTGTACAATATTATACTTTTATACTGCCAGGAAATTTGTATTGCAAAACTTCTGCACGTTTTTATTTATTTTAAAAGTCGCCTTTTAATTTGTTGTAGGTATTTCTGTTTCCTAAATGAATATATTTTCACTACGACGCAGTTTTCAATGCCTATTCAACTCCTATTCATATTGCAGTAGGTCAAGATTAAGGATACGTGCACGCACTCGTCAGAGCCTCACATGATCTCGGGGGTCTACCTGAAAACTATATATATTTAAAGAAAACGAGGAGAAAATCATTAAAAGGATCTTCCTCACCCAAGCTTCTCTTGGTTTCATGTCAAATATGAGAGAAACACTGAATCATCATTGAATGACGGTCACAATAGTTTTCCATCAAACTCACCTTTATATTTGGAGTGCATATTAATCATCACTATGCTATATGGATCAATAAACAATAGAAACCATGAGTTTGCAGATGTACAAACATAAACATATATATATATATATTATATATATAGATAATGAAATTTACACGGCAGGTGAATCTGTACAGACAGCGAGCTCAAAGTACAGAGTACCCGTCCTGGAGAAAGTTGATACGCGTTTCTCACTGCACTACTACAAAACATACATGAATCTGTCATTGTGATGTGTCAAAAATTATTACCCTCAATCTCGTACAGTTCCCAATGACAAGGTGCTTAATATTTCAGTAGTAAAACAGAATTGATTGAGACCCAGATGGTATATATATATATATATACAATACCGACAGATATCTGTATATTGTACGAGGAGTATATTTTATAGAAAAACTCGGTCATCGAATACCATAGTGTGCGCTAAAATAATAATAATAAATCTTTTCCAAACCATTAGAGCTCGACGATTATTTACACAAAAACGTGTCCAGCAGAAAATGGAAGTGAACGTGTACATAAAGGCACATTGATTGTCGTCTTCGTCCTGACGGAAACACGTTAAAATGTCTAATGGAGAGCTGAGACGGAGACGCGGCTGCCATTGGCACTTTATACATGTAGCTTGTCATTCTTGAAACTCTTCGGTAATGCCTTTTACAATCCCAAAAAACCACACCACATCACACACCACCACTAGTTACAATTTCTCTTCAACAGAGCATCCAACGTGAATGATGCAACGGAGCAATGGACACGGAGAATATGAAGTCTCTCTCTCACGTACATTGAAGTTGGCAAATGAAACTGTAGGTACTTTCCACGTCCACATATTTATGCTTTCTATACTTTTGACAGTATTAAAGTTCAAAGGTAATGTAAGATGTAAGATGATTGGGGTTGTGGCTGTGGCAATGACTGACGTTTTCTGTATGAATTTCCTCGGAAAATTTAACTGACAATTTTCGAGTTTTATCAAGGAGATAATTTTTATTAATTGCTTGCTTGTTATTCAATAAACCAGAAATATATTGGTGTTTTCATCTTTATATTGAATTTTAATACTAATAATAATTATTATTAATTATTACAAGCCTAAAAACTCAAAACGTTGTTTTAATACATTTTTTTTCGAACATCGTACAAGTTTTATTGAAAAGAAAGTTAGATGAAAAAGTAGTCATATAAATTATGGGTAACCTTCCAATGACAGTGCAAACTACTTTTTTTTTGAAGAAAATGAAAGCATGGTGTCTGCCAAAAGTTGGAGGATTTATAGGAATTTGAGAAACCTTGAAACCTGCACTCAAAGTGTTTGCGCACAGAAGTACAATGGGTAATTGGATATTTCATATGATTCAAGTTCAACAGTGCAAGTGTGCATTTTAGGCTGTTACAATGTAAAAATAATGTTTTCATTTCATAATACCAACAAAAAAAACTGCCATCATTTTTAATGTGAAAGGCGAGAAAGAGGAGAAATGAGCAGGAGAAAGTACCTCACCAAAGTAATGGGAGAACAAAATGAAAAACATTTGATTTGACTTAAAAACTTCTGTTCCTGCAGTTTTTGTCTTACTTTTGTAATAGTTTGCATTAGCTAATTTCTCCTAGAATAATTAATTGGAATATCATCATGTTTCGTAGAAATCTCGTAGCTCCCCATATCGTCGTCACTCTGTATACTGCACCAAAGTTTTTTTTTTAATTTCCTTGCGAGCTAATTTTTTCTTATGTCTACACGTCCATAATTGACAAATGCGGAGGAACGGTTTCACATGAAGTTTCACCGGAAAAGAAGGAAAGAAAACGTGTCTCAAAAATGGGAAAGTGAGAGAGAGAAAGAAAAAACACTTTACAGTATCAACTTAATAATCTCTTATTCTTTTATGAACCACCTAGCTCTTTTCAAAATGTACTCATTTCATCCGTAACTTATGTTTTATGACTAAAAAGAATTATTATATTTTTCTTTCTACTTGAATTGCATACAAATTCCCAAGAACTCCTCAAGTTTTATGTCCGCTTCTCATGATTGGTTCATATTTAATGCTTTTTTGGAGTGACTCCAATGGATGAAGTCACAAAACTCTTTGATGGAAGCATCATCATTTTTTTTTTACTTCTTTTTAAAAGTTTGTGGATATTAAGTTGGGAAATGATCAAAGGATGTAACTTTTTTTGGAGTCCGAAAAAAGTTGACTGGAAATGCACTGCTCCAGCTCAAAGTTTGTACAGGGACATCATTCGTGTCCTATCAAAATTCATATTATTTCAGGAGCATACTAATAAATGTTAAAGTCGACTAACGACATGGTTTCAAATTTGATTAAATTCTATAATATTTCTCTTTAGATATGATTACAGACAGAATTCCAAAATATTTACTCGGCTCAGGCTCAAGCCTGAGTCGAATGACATTTATATATATATACACTTCAACAATAATATTTGTTTTAGGATTTAATCTGATGATACTCAAATATTGTTGTGAACAGGATACTTGTCATTTCCATATAGTAAATATTATTATCTTCGTCGAGGCAAATGTAACGAAAGAATCGGTCTTAGAAAATTAGGGACAAGATTATAAAATGTGGCACACTTTCGGGCACTTTCAGCTTGTCGTCAGACAGACTTGAACTTGAAAGAGTAAAACAACTGCTGGCGGGAGTGCCCTAGAAATGATGTAATTGCCTTGGTATCATGATGTTGTTTTTAGAGAGAGTACAATAAAAACGGGAGACGCGGTCATAAACTAAAAAATGTCTCAAAGCAACTCGAAATGTTTGCGTGTTGTGACTTGTTCGCGTGTTGGTGTTACCATGTCTCTGAAGATTTCCCCTTTTATTCTAAAATATATTATAATAAAAGTAATGAATGCAAATCCAGTCGAGTGCTTCATATCACTTTCTACGGATTTTATCCAAACGAAACTAACAAAAAATATGACTCATAACAATCCAGTCTGACGCTCTCTTTGGTAGTCAAAACGTTTAGACTTATCTTGCTATACCACACTCCTCTTTCTTTTCACAAATAACAGTCCATGTTTTACTGCACAAGAACAAGAACAAGAAACAGAGTGATAAAAAAAGAGAATCATTTGGAATCCAATTATTTCCAGCCAGAGTGAATGACAACAAGAGGAAGCAAATGACTTTCTCCTTCACATATACTCTACAAACTCGGAAGTTAATTCTGTTAATTAAATGTCTTATTGAACTTGAATTTTTTCAAGGAAATTCCCCGTATAAACGTGTAATAACATTGTGGAACTTCATTGTGAAAACATTCAAGGAAATGAGCACCTTTACATGCAGGAATGGTTAAAGCTTTTAAATATGCATATAAATTCTTCATGAAACTCAGAATCAGCTGTACTAGAGAGAAGAGAGTAAGTATAGGACAATTCTGTTCCCATAATGACAATGACAATCTCTCACTACCTCAATCGAAATCCTGTTGAATATGTATGATGTAGATTTAAATTATCTCGTGTGTCGGTTGACTGTTCACCATTGTCCATGACGATGGTGAGCGTAATCAGATTGAGATAGTCGTTCGTTGCGGACAGACTCATATTGAGGCGGATTAATACATTTCCCTTTGTTATCCCAAGTGATACTTATAATTACATTAAGAGAGCCTGACTCAAGATGAGCCTGACTGCGCGCTCAGCATGTTGCCTTTCTCCATCACTTTCTCTCTGTGTGTCTCTCTTTGTCAGACTGCGAGTCTCCGTGGTGTTTTATCTAGATTCCAGAACAAGTAGAAGTAGAAGCGACTGCCTAGCCTATACAGATATCCGCTTCTTTAAATGAAAATAAACACCCTCTTACTGTACTGTACTTCCCTGAGGTTAAGACTCCATCTAATAATATTATAGGCCACTACCAAGGAAGGTACGAGAAAATCTAAGTGAGAAAGGACAACTCCACAAGGAAAAGGACGAGAACATTTTCAATTTTGCCCTCACTAAGGATTTGATTTTGATCCACATCAACCGTCGTTGCGTTTTATGTTGCACAAACTACGACGTTCAGATACGTGGAACTGAACTGTACTGAAGATGATTTTCAAAGGAGATGAGAGAGAGAGAGAGAGGGAGAGGAGTCAAGCCAATGGCTTTCAATCCTATGAATATTGATGTTAAATTGTTATTACCAAAGCCATTTCCCTATGCATGGCTACTTGAGAATTGAATAGAATGTCAACCACATGACATAACACACACATTTCTCTCAAAGAAAATTTGCTCCAATTTCCCAACCACATTTCACTCTCATTTAAACACATGTCCCGTAACACATACCGTAAGTACTGTATGTATATATATATATGTACAAAAGAACATGGAAACGACTTGTTTGATGAGATATGATGAGAAGGGCTCACCACACAAAACATGCTATTATGAACCAAGGTCAGGATTTTTTTGCGCAGAGCGTTGTACTCCAACACAAAATTGATCAAAGGATTATAAATCATAATACTAAACGAACTGCTTCCTGCCTGTAAGTACAAGGAAAATATTCATATATATTATTTAGATAAATTCTCTCTATATATCCAGTGTAGGTAATTCAAATCAGAACGGGAGTTTGAATGGATGACAAACTTCAAAGGCAAGTCGTCTACAATGAGGAATATATATTCAAAGTAAAAAAATTCATAAAAGAAATTGCCAAGATGAGAAAAGAACTAAGACTCCTGACCTCATGGTAAACAACAACAACAACAAAAACAAAAACCGCACGCAGCGATAGTAAATTATGAAATAGTAGTAAAACTGACGTTTGTCGAGGGCTGACTGTGAGGAAATCCGTTGTAAAATATAGTTTTTACTCGAGTACACATGATGTTTATAGGAGAAAATGGGATATGACAATGTTGATGCCCTTTGATGTTTTTCTTAGGGAGAGAGTAGTGAAATAAACTGAATAGAAGGTGGAGGTGAGCCAGCCTCCCTTTGTTCCTTCCATTCTTCTCCTTTGTCGTATTCCCATTAGATGAAGAATCAGAGAAGAATGTTAATAATTTATGAGGTTCATGGTCTTTTTTTTTATAACACACAAGTATACCTCATATAATACAATTCCCCCCTCAAATGATAGCAAAAGGACCAAGTTTATTGAACCAAATATATCATCATTAATTTCCCCCCCAGTCAAATCCTAATGACTCGACGCACTCTAATGTGAATGTCAACATAAAATATCTCATCATAATTACTTTTGACATTCTCAAAGTTGTCATAGCGATCCTCTCTTGTCCAACGACAAGAAAGAGAGAAAGCAAGTCTGCTGTCCATATTGAGCTGGGAAAAATTGGAGAAAGTCATCAATAGAAAGAGGAGAGAACGAGGAAATTCGTCAAGGTTTCAATTACACACGAGACAAATGCATATCTCCCACCCCTCCCCCCCAAGTATTTATGTACGTCATAATATAACGGTTTGATTGGGAAAGTCGTCTATTTTTACGGTATTGTGGTGAGAAAATTCAATATGTTGTGTACGATATGTATGCTTTGGCTGTGTAAGGTCAAACGGTAAGAGCTGAGATTGTGTCAAAGGGTGGACAAAACTCATTAGTTCAAAACATCTTTCTCCTACTGTTTCTGACACAGAAAGAATGAGGAGAAAATGGTAATTTGATCCCGACCGCAGTTGCAGCCGTGTTGGCATTGAGGTATATTTATATATATTACATACAGACATTTCTCTGTGAGTTTGTGTGGGTGTTTGTGACTTGCATCTGTTATCTATAGACTACAGCAACTTATGAAACCACAAAAAAAGAAGGATTTTGAGGTTTGGTTGGGAGAGAAAAAAAGGCATTATTTCTAGACATTTTTTTTAAGGAGGACAAGAAAAGGCGAGAGGCTTTTCATGACATGAAAAATGACGATGTAAATTTTTTTAAGGTGGCAGAGACTACATCAAGAAAATATATCGTAGATTGTAGATATATATAGAGAGTAGAGACCACCATACGAGAACTCGTCCATATTTCATACTCGCTAATAAGATAACCGAGCACGCATTTGTGCATTTGCATAAACTCGCGCTTGTTCTTTTACATTAAGATTTCAATTAAAATATTTAGTTGAGACTCCCCTCTGCCAACTATTCAAATGCTAGAAACTGACGATTCTTTGTCTGGAAAGATTTTTTATTTAAAAAAAACTGAGGGGAATCTGCAAATACAGGAGAAAACAGATTCAAAAACCTCTTTCGTTTTCATTTGACAACTTACTTGGAAGAATCGTCATCATCTCTCATATATGAAATTTTCGGAGCTCCTGAAGTAAATACCAAAATGTGTGAATACTTTGAGCATTGGTCTTAATCGTGGAGTTAAGAGATGCAGTGAAAATAAATAGTGCACGTATCGTTTTAATAACATTTTGACGGCAAAGTTTGTAGGTGTATACAGTGTCGGGAAAAAAATTCAATCTTGTCCTACAAACACGATCATGTGGACAGTCTCTACAAAATCCAATTCATGACCGACTTACACGCTGGACGCTTCAAATGAGTTGAGAGAAAGTCATTCGAGTTGACACACTGTTTGCCTCAAGGTTTGTATTCATTTGAATTTAATGAAATTTAACAGAAACCACAGGATCCAGACTGAGTAAACATAAAGAGACTATCCACACCCACTCACAAATGCATCGTCTTTGAATTGACAAAATGCAGCCTATCTGTTTTGTTTTGTTGTCTCTCGTCCGTCTCCCTCAAATTCCTCTTGCTGTTGTGAATCCAATTTGTCGGCGTATAAATAATTCATAGTTTCAATTTCCAAGACAAAATGGAAAATCAACTTTTTTTCTCTATTCCATGCATTTGAAATGTGTGTGTGGAAGAAGACACCTTGAAGACAAAACCGCCGTCTCTCCTTTTGTATTCTTTCTTATTATTTTTATAGACTTTCTGTTATCTATGATTCCTTCTTTTTTGGCAGAGGAAAACAAACTCAGACGCTTCACGAGTCTCTTTATTTTTTCTATTTCCCAACACATTCACTTTGTCTATCGTACTTCACTTGGTTGACTTAACACTGACCTTGTCTTTTCCCTCTCTCTCTCTCTCTGCATGAAATGCTGCACAAATACATCTGTTATCCAACCATTCTAACCTGTCAAGCTTTTTCACCACTTTTTTACGCTTAATAAAACAAACGAAATGTCCCTCCTGCCTGCACCTTTTATCTTTCCTATGCTCATTGATACAGTGAGTCTCTTTGTTGGCCTACCAAGTCCATTAAAATGTAAGAAAACGCAATTGTATAAAGACGATGTTAATGAAAATGTTGAGTATTTTATTTGAAAGGGAATTCCCATGCACCTTTCACTCCTTTTCCGAATGCATCTCGTACTTTCGTAATGGAGCTCTAGAGACACTTAAACTTTGTGTCACAATTGTAAATAATTTATTCTGTAAACCTTGTTTCAGCTAGTTAAAATGAATATTTCAAGAACTTTAATGCATTGAAATGATAGAATTTCCAACATTTTACCACTGTTTTTCATGTCCGTATAGCGCACTCGTCTGGCGCATTGTTTTATTTCTTAGTCAACCGAGGAGACAATGTCGAGATATTGAAAATTCAATCCAGTACAAAGTTTTGAAATGTCTGTACAATAAATTAGTATTAATAAAAAAGAATCCTCATTTTTATTGTATACTCTCTTCAAAAACCTGTTCAATGGGAAAATACACGATGCTCGCTTCCTTTAGGGGTTTCTTTGGCCACATTGCAAATGGGATTGGAAATTGTGGATGTTGTTTTGGTTTTGGTCCATCTCTTTTAAGCAACAAACTGTGTAATGTGTGTATTTTTTGTTTCGTTAGTAATTTTTTTGGATGTTTTTGCACATATTTAATTGCAAAATACAAACTGCGGACTCGCGGGTCTCTTCAGTAAAAGATGGAATTTTTCGCGATGGAGTGACAGACGACACTCAGTGAGAAGCGAACAGGAAGTTCAATTTGAAAGTAGAACAATAAACAGGGAAAAAAACAGATGGAATGTTGTGAGGCATATCTAGAGACTGATTTCATTTGTGAGTTGTTTCTTCTGTTGTTGACTCAACGCTCTTCTGCTCTCATGTCCACGAAACTGTCTCGCTTAGAAAGCGAGAGACGAAACACAAGTTTTCGTGGCAAACAAACAAAACGAGGAGGAAAAGAGAAAGCCGAAATATTTGTACGACCAGAAAAAAATAGGATCCCATTTGTTGAACAATAAACATATAGAAAGTTTGCAGAGATGGAGAGAGAGAGAGAGAGAAAGAAAGAAAGAGAGGTGAAAAACTGAAAAATTGACCAACCAGCTGGTAGTTTCTAGACTCTGAGACTTTGTTTCACCTTTAACTGACTGTAGTTTGAGTCCATATCGTTATAATGACATTTGTTCTCCCGGGAAATAACTGACTGACTTGGGGAGACACAAAATGGACATGAACTCCCAAAGAGTGTGTCAGCAGTAAAAACTGCACCATTTCATTTCATTTCATTAAACTGCTACAAACTCACAGATATTGTACAAACATGGTATATGCATTCTGTACTTGTATTCTGTAGTTGGCTTTTGTTGTTGTTTCATTGAAATTTCACCACCCCACAGCATCCTCACTATGATTACACATCCTGCACTTGTATAACCTTAACATTAGATGACAAGTAATAATAAATCTAACACAAAAAAACTCCGAATTCTCTCTTCCACCTTCTACAAAAAAACAATGCTCGTCTTTCAAGAGATTACATTACATTTTGTCTCTTTTCTTTGATTTATTTTTCTCTGCTTTTCGTTCCGTCCACACACTTTATGTGTGGGCTTGTGTTTTTCCTAGTACATTTTTGTTTTACTTCTATATACCAATTTTTTTTGTATGTGGTACACGTGTTTTTTATAGCTTCCCAACTGATAAGTTATCTCAATCTCCAGGCAGGCTTCAAAATTCGAACGGCATGAAACAAATCGTATACAAACTCGGATATTTTCTAGCCAGGCATGAAATTTGAACACTAATTCAAGTCATATTACATAAATATATCCAATTACATACGGCAAAACCACACATATACGAATGAAAAAATCTTCAAATACGGAAAGAAAGTTAACGCCCATCCACCGAAAATTTAGAAAAAAATGAAAACAAAAACGTTCATGGATGTACAGATAATATTTTTGTACGAGGAAACGGGGAATTTTATAGCTTTAACAGATATGAGGAAATGATGATATCATGTATCAAGGGCTTTTCAGAAAATTGTTTTGACATTGGAGAACATTCTGGGACTCTGGGACTCTGCGTTCAAATGCTAATTGTCATTATTATTAAAAATAAAATCTGGAGAGTAAACCAGAAAAGTTTTCAATAGGTTCGTATTTCTGTGTGTGTTTTTGTAAGTAATTTGTACGTTTAGGATTTTATTTCTTGGAGGTCGAGGATTTTGTATAGGGAAAGCAATGAATTGAAGTGGGGACAGAATATTTCCAGTTTGCAAAAAATGTTCAATTTGTTCAAATTAGAAAGGTATATTTAATTTGGATATTAAAAGGTAGAGATGTGAGAGAGTAGATTGAGAGAGAGAGAGAGAGAGAGTGAGACAGAGAGAGACAGAGCAAAAAAATGATCAGAAAGAGATTGCTCTCAACTTTCAATCTGACTACTTACAGCAGTAGTAAAGTAAAAGAAATCTAAAAAAAAAACAGAAAATTCCATTAAAATGAGCTCAAGTTTCTAACATTTTAACCTTTTTCTTAGGCACTAAGCAGCTTTCTCTAGATTCCCTTGAGTCTGTACTGATATTCCTTTCTGACTCTCTAAATATGCCCGCAATACACTCAAGGAACTGTAGTCTCTCTACAACTCAATACACAATACAAGTATAAATTCAGTTGGATACAAACCTGTGTACGGCAAACAAACCTTGGTTTATTCCGAATGTAAAATTGTAGACGACTTGAGCTTCAGATATCCGTGAAATCTCTAAATCTTTAAACCTCTCTCTCTGTCTCTCGTATTCCAGATTTAGCTAGGGAAAAAGTATAGAGTTTACCCTCGAATGGCACATCCGTACATTCCTCATTCTCTCTCACAAACACTTCAGCTGCAGTTTTGAAAAAAGATATAAGATATTCTGGTCTGTATCTTATTTCATTTTATACAGTCGTTTATTTGTACAGACACACAGACACATGTGAACTTTAGGAAATTCTCTTTACGTACTGCAACATCAAGTATTCTCAAACGGTAAAAGCAATAGTTTGTTGTCAGAGATATCACTGCCAAATTGGAGATACATTATTTATATATACGTATTCTCAAGGACTTTTTTTTCATTCTTTTTTTTAAACATATCGTACAAATTCAATTGCAATTATGCAGTCCATGAATGTTTTTTGTGGTAAATAACAGTCTGCTATTATATTATATTATGATAGAATCTCAAATTCGTCCATGAAATTTTAAACTTCAGTCTATACTCTTTACAATTCTGAATTCATTTGAATGGAAAATGAGCTGAGTGAGTCTGTGTGTGTGTGTGTGTGTCTCCACTGGGATTCAAACAAGAAAAATCGTACGCGAAAGCTCACGACTGTGAGATTTTCATGGGAGGAGAAGGGAAAACAGCAAGAAGAGTTAAATGAGGGAAGAATTATGATTATGAAAAGCTAACAAACGATTTCATGATAAAGGGTCTGAACTGACCAGGGTCGAGATTATATTTCATGTCCATACTTTTGTCAAAGAAAATTTCATCAAAGACACACATTCAACTGCCTCAAAGAGAATTAACTGGAAAGCTACTGTGATATTAATCTCATCTCAAAGTACATAATGACATGACATCCATTTGATGCGGAATCTCCTTACGCGGTGAGGAGTATCTATGTACAGATATATGATGAAGTGAAGCTCTCTCTCTCTCTCTCTTTATCTCTCGATGATATGTTCCATTTAAGAGTTGAGAGCTAACAGTTGGATATAAGAAAAAAGGACATGTACAACATGCTCGGTCAGTTCACATCTACAATATACGATATATATTGTAGTTTACTGGTTTACTGAAAGAGTGAGGACGATTGACTGTAAAATAAGAGTTCTATAGTTTTTTGTTGTAGGGGGGGGGGGGGGGGGCCAAAGTTTGTGTACGTACATGTCGTCTGTATATGAAGTGTGTGTAGAAAGTTGGAAGCCTTGTCTAAAGATGAGCAAGATGTACGATCAGACCAACCAATGGGATATCATTAAAGTTGAAGTGTCGCTCTATCAGATGGATGGAAATCCTTTTCATCTTTCACGGTACATGAGATAAAAGATAAATCCAAAATGCTTTCATCGAGTGTTAAATTAAATCGATCAAAATGTCACCAATGAAGCCTTCTCTCTTTCTCTCTCTCTCCCTCTCTCTCTCTCTCCCTCTCGTCTTATGTAACAGCACGGAGAACAGATCACGCAAGAGATTCTTCACATACACACACTCACAAAAAAAAAACTATTTCCATGGACGACGCTCCTCATATTTTTTCAGTTATCTCCAACTGCTCACCCACATCTATTATCTATGTAGGTACATACAAGTATGTATGTATGTATTCACACGCACATGGAGCTCAAGGCCTTGTCGTCCCGTTGTCTGCTGATGGTGGTGATGGTGGTATTTTTACTCATCCTCACACGGTGTGGATAAGTATAAAAACGTTATGCTCAACTTCAACTCCTACATTATCCTGTCTCCTTGTCAGTGTATATGAATGGAATTTTTGAATTTGAATGAGATCCGAATCAATCCATGAGAGTAACGAGACTTACTTTCCCCTCCATTACAAAGCTCCCAGACACGCAAATCTAAAAACTTGTGGATGTTCTGGAGAATCTTCTAGTCTAGTTCATTTATAATCATATGCGAACATAATAGAGATACTCACTGGCGATAGTGGTGTTTGTGAGTGTGTGTGTGTCTCTATCTCTGCATGTACGGAGCCACAAGAGATGGATAAAAGAATTCTTTTCCCAGTTTTGTACTCGGAGTCTTCTTCTTCACCCAACCAGAATTTGCACATAGTAATCAATAATACAAAAAAATATTGTACTCTCTTATACTGTCACTGTGTGTAAAAAAAAGGAAGGCTACATGTAAATTTTTATCCTGAATGATCCCTCCATAATTTCGCTTCAAGTTTTTCTTTTTCACAATCTCCTTTGTAATGTAATATTTGGTGGTTTTGACTTTAGACTTAGATTATAGAAATAAGGTTTTGTGATTGGAGAAAAGGAGAAAGGAGGGGGTGGGGGTGGATTAAAGTAAACAAATTGAGTATAGCGAGGGGATCACATTTCAGTGTGAAAACCGCCTTCCTTCATTTCATTGTAAATCTCCAGTCACGTAAAATGATGTGATGAAGGATTCAGGTTTTCAGATTCCAATTTCCAACGTGATCCAAGCGAATTAAATTTCCCAGTGATAAATCAATCCTTAGTTGATTTTGTTTTTGGGGGGGATTTGTTTGAGGATTTCCCGGATACAATTTCCCATAAATTTTTATTCAACAACAAAATGTATAGCACTAACTGTGTGATTCTTTGAAAGAGAGATGTCGTCAACCTTGAACTGCATTCCAAACAAATTCTGGATGAGGGATACAATTTGGAAAGTGAGAATGGAAAAACAAGTTGATGTAAAATGAAACTTATTTTTTGGGTGTGTGATTCATGATGCAGGAGCAGCAAAACTTTCCTTTTTTCTTCAATTGAAATCCCTAAAAAGGTAGATTTGAATACAAAATGAGAGTATGTAGGAGGGTGAAAAGCTAAAATGTGGGACATCTGTGTGGACGGTGGAAATGTCCTTGGGGATTTACAGATACAAAGAGCATTCTCATGGAAAACGGGAAATTGAAAACTAAAGAAGATTAAAACTGTAAATGGAAAACTTGCTGGGCAAAGTCACATACAGATATATTATATTGGAGAATTCCATAATAAGTATGTGTATATACGTTGACATTAGGAAAAAGATGCGTGGATTCAGAATGCATGTGAATATAAATAATCGGAAACTAGAGAAAATATGGACATCAAAAATCCTTTCGTATTCAAGATTAAATGATTCTTGGACCTTAGAGATGATTTTAAACGAGAAAATCTATTGATATATATATATATATATCGTCTGTTAAGTTCACAAACGAACTATAGCGATTTTCCTTAATTTGTGGAAATGCTGTCCGTCTTTGTGGGTAAAATTCTGAATAAATTCAGGGTGACAGAAAAGGTCATGGCAGACAATAATGTCTCCGGACCCAAACCTCCATCTTGAGCCGTTTGACCTTTGGAGCAGGTCAACGAAATTACGGAAAATAATTATAGTTCGTTTGTGAACTTAACAGACGATATATAAACGCGCACGCAAATTCTCCTTCTGGGGCCAAATGATAATACACGGTGACGGAACTTAACCGACGATATACTTTATACTTTGAGACTTTGACAAAAAATGTGCTGCTCAGATTTCCACAGGCCACACGCAGGCATCAAATAAAGGCGCAATTTGACGTGTTTGGGAAAGAGGACAAAGTCCACATTTATTTTCCACATATTAAAAAATTGAATAGAGTTTATTCGTCATTGTGTATTTACATTTATTCGAATTGAATTATATTGTGTACTGTAAATTGTAGGTACAAATTGTTATTTTCAGTTTATGGTAATACAGGTGTATTTGTTATTTCATTTTCCATCTCATTTTCTGAATGGAAATTCATCCCAAGTATAATAACAAAATGCAACTGTTTGGATTGTACCGGTATATGTATACAAAGTTCAAGTTGGGAGACGGAAATGAATGGAGAAAAACAGAGAGAATATATAAATACAATGCCCATCACTTTCTATATACATGAATGATATGAATCCACAATGATTTTATTTTATCGTACGTATACATAATATGGGAAACATCTGCCGATTCATGTCAATCGATGATTCTCCTTTGTTTTCGTTTTGAGTTCTATATAAACTGTGAAATAGGTAGAGATATAGAAATAGGCAGTTCATGCAAATTGAGATGGAGGATTTTCTGCAATGATTCATCCCGAAAAACTAGACGACAAACGAAGGGAAAAGCTGTACATTTGATGCAAATTGAGCAGTATATATGTATGTACATTATTGTGTCCAAGTCGGCTACATTTAAATTTAAATGTACAGATAAATGTAAACTCTCTGCAGTTGGAGATTTTATTATATCGTCTGTTAAGTTCACAAAGGAACTATAATTATTTTCCTTAATTTTGTTGACCTGCTCCAAAGGTCCAATGGCTGGAGATGGGGCTGTGGGTGCTGAGACATGATTGTCTGCCATGACCTTTTCTGTCACCCTCAATTTGTTCAGAATTTTACCAACAAAGACGGACGCATTAGCCGCATTTCCGCAAATTATGGAAAATCGTTATAGTTCGTTTGTGATCTTAACAGACGATATGTGGTGTGTGTGTGTGTGTGTGTGTGTGT
>JAIUND010002415.1:0-22624 GCA_034699125.1 Gisinianus flammeolus
TAAATTCATAATTATTTTAACAAAACATGAAAGGATCAAAAACAAAAATAAAAACCATGGTGATTTATGAAATCCCCAAAAACAATCTCGGATTAGCCGAGTATCGTTACCGATCCTTTCCATAAGAAAGTCGCACCACTAACCATTGCGCCGCCGTGTATCTATTAAATATCTGGTCAGAGAGAATGACTACATATTCAAATGAACATGTTGTCATCTCCTCCATCGTCACATCCTATGAGAGGTGAAGTGTCTATTCATGCACTTCACTGCCTGTCCAGGTAATAAAAGCTCTCACTATGAATATGTGAGGCTGACATTACAGGATACTACACTAATACCTTGATATAACTCAAAACTATGCATTTATATAACAATATTGAGTAAAAAGGGAAAAAAGGAACGAGTGCTCCACTCACAAAGTCACAATACCACACCAAAGCGAGAGGAAAACCCACCATATTCCATATCCTAGTTTCCTAGAACATTTGGATATATGTACAACATTACAACTATGTATCTACAATGTACATATACATACATGAAATGAAACCATGAACGTTTCCATATTTTTTTCTATATCACTAATAGGAGTCAGTGGCCATTAAGCAGTACTTAGGGAGGCAAACTGGGGAAACCATGTACAGTAACTCGATAATAAAAATACAGAAGGATAAAATGGTTCGAGTCGGACGACGAGTAGTGAGCAAAAGAATGAATACGTATTAATCTTGTATGTATTTTATATTTGTATTTGAATTGCTATTGCTATTGGTATTTCCTATTGGAACTGACTTGTATATTTTTGTTCAAACGGTTATGCGTTTCATGGGTATAATATGTAATATGAAGAAAACTTGAGCCCACGTACCGATACGATACAAAATAAAAATAAACCTCCTTACAATTTTTTTTTCTCTCTCTCTCTCTCTCCTCTCCATCTCTCTCCTTCTCTCTATCTTTCTCCTCTCTCTCTCTCTCCTTCTCTCTATCTTTCTCCTCTCTCTCTCTCCCTTTCTTAAATCTAAAATCTATGGCGAGCGAATGGCGTACAAATCTTTTTCCTGTCTTCAAAAAAAAAAGAGAGAAATATTCCATACCGTGCTGTGCTATCGTATGGAGTAGAGTGGAGTGGTTTGTGAATAGTAGACAATATGCAGTACTTTCAGTCTGTAAAAGGTGAGCTTTCTTGTGTTCAATTCTCTTCTTTTTTTTTCATTTCACTTGAGACTCGAGAGAAGTGTAGCTTTGAGCTTCAAAGCTTTTTTTCTGTACGTACGTGTTTGTGGAGGAATATAAAAAAAAAGTTCCCCCGGTATTTCAATGACTTTATTATCAATCGATTCAATAATGGCTTTACAATACACAGAATCTTTTACATGAATAATGATTCCACTTGCACGGTGAACCATCATTACCTTTTTTTTGAAAACTACATATATGGAAGAATGTGGTACATTGGACATGGACGAGTCAGGTCATTTATTTGTTCAGAAATTTATACCATATATTATACACACGATTTGTGTTTGTCTGTATTGTATTGTATTTTGTATTGTCTGTATTTGGGGGTAACAAAGTCCTTGTGATATTCAAGAATCAAAAAATGATACAATTCCCTGAGTACATTCCATCTATTTATTGTCTTTTTTCATAGGTTCTTTTTTTTATTCCCAAAGTCATGCGATCAAATCAAAATTGAAATAATAATCGAAAGTATATATACAAATAATCAAACTACTACCGACCGACTACAACTATCCCCATCCACTACCAGAAACACACATTCAATTCCCATTCACTTTCCTATGCATAGGGAAATAGGAATGAGACAGGAAAACGCAAATACACATACATATGTAGATATTCGCTTTCTCTCTCTCCCTCTCTCTCTCTCTACACGTAACAGTAAAGACTCGTAAACATCAAGTTGATTTTATTTTCATGAGTATGGGCGCGTATACGAGAGAACAGGAGAAAGACAAGTCAAGAGCTGAAGTTGAAGAGGAGGACGATGAAGGAATGATACCAAGTGGAGAAAGTAATAATAATAATAATAATATTCCCCGACAAAAGCAAAACAACACACTTCCCTATCCCTCCTCCGTCTGTCTGTACTTACTGACCTTTTTCTTTTTTTTTTTTTTACAAAATAAGCTTCCAAAGCTTATCAAATATGACAGAAGAGAAGCCACACTAAAAAGGGAAAGTAAAAAAAAAACAAGCCATGGTCTCCGTACAGATATACACCATGAATCCTAAATCTAAACTCCAAAATCATTGTCAGTTAGACACAAGTCATACATATACCTATGGTGGAGTAGTAATACGGTCTGTACTATGTACTATCTGTACAAAAGAACATGATTCGTTCTGAATGCAAAATGTACGATACACACGGACAGACACGCACTCTCTCCCTCTCTCTCTCTCTCTCTCTCGACTCTATATTTTTCAATAGTCATCAATGTTGTGTTGTGGGTTTTCATTTTCATTTTCAGTTCGCAAATTTCCTCCTTCCAACCCGGCCTTGGTCATGTTACGTTACAAAATATTATTTTAATATTATTAAATAAAGTACAACTCTCTTTCCATTTCCTATTGCAAATGTCCATGGAGATATTTGGCAAGTTGATGACTTTTTAATATTGACTTTATATTGAGTTCAAGTTTTTTTACGCGGCTCGTCTCGTCTCTAACTTTATGTACAGTAGAGTTTAGAGTTGGGAGAATAGAAGGGAGAATAGAAGGAAGAAGGGGAACAGGAATGTAATTTAAATCCAAATTCTCTCTCTCAATTTCAAATGTTTCGTAGATATAATAATAATATGTGTAGGTATGTATAAAGAAAGTATGTACAGTATAGATAGTTGGGAGTATATAAATTGGATTTGCATATTTCCTTCCATGTGCGTACAAACATATTTTCATTTGTATGTACTGGGGGATATGTATAATTGGGAATTTGAAATATGATGAGAATGTGAATGAAGCAGGGGAGGAAAGTATCCGTATCGTACATGTAAAAATCTGTGGAGAATGTAGAATGTTGAATGTGTATAGGTATGTATGTATGTACGGCGGATGAATCGACTATTTTTCTAGTTGTGCTGCTCAAGGCTTCCGATTTCTCTGGGCTATACGTGTCAAAGTTGGGGTGGAAGGCTGTAGGTAGAGTGACTAGAGTGTTAGAGTGTGAGTGCGAGTGAGTATGTGAGTATGGTAGAGTCTACACAGTTCTACCGTGTAGAGTTGTAGAGTAGAGAAATATGGGGAAAGCTTGTGTGTTTGTGCTGGTGCTGGAGTTGCTGGATGAATTTGTGAGAGAGGGCTCATTAGTCTTGGCCCTTAACTCACGATCAGATTCACTCTTTCACTCACTCACCACTCAGTTGGTTGTGTTGTCTTGGGTAAACCAAGTCAAACTCAAAACCGGATGGCACGGTTCCATGAGCTTGGTTTTGATTGTATATTTCCCCTGTAAAAGACGAAGAAGAAGAAGACGACGACGACGAACAACGACGAGGACGAAGAGAAGGAAAGGAAAGGACGATGAAGACGACGGAGAGGACGGAAGGGGGTGGGAATATAAGGATCCGTGTACGATGTACGTGGTCGACTTGGAACAGAATTATCGTGTGGAGAGAGTCGAGTAAAGTAGAGTAGAGTAGAGTAGAGAGAGAGTGAGAGAAGGAGTGTGTGTGTGTTCGGAGTTTGCAAGAGGACAAGAGAGTGCAGTGGTGAGAATCATTCAACCAAGTTAAATTGGAGCCATAACTCATGCCTACCTGTGTATAGAGTCAATTGAATGCCTCTTCATACTAATACGATGACTGTTGTTGGTTGTTGCATATACTCTAAATCATTCCTTCTCTTTCTCTCAATTTCTTCCGTCTTACTTCACTCTCATTCGTCTTTATTCAAGTCCTTACTTGCAAGAAAATCTCGCGCTCTCTCGCTTGCTTTCTTTCTTTCATGCAGGTATTGTGCCGTATCGGCAATAAAACCCCAATAGAATTGAACATGGAAGAACGTGTGGCATGAAAGATACTTGGACCGTTAGTTTACATTCAAGTTTTTTTTCCCCCTTTATCTACCTCCAAGTTTAACTCTTTGGCTCTCTTTCGACTTTCCTAGCTTCTAGAATAAACTGGGATGCATCCGTATTCTGTGACAGTTTCATGCCAGATGGAAAGTCTCCTTGTACCGTCTTCACCCAGTCAGTCGTTCGGTGTGATAGTGGTTTTGGTTTGTTATGCGGAATCCTGTGTGTGTCTACTTTCGTTTTCCCTGTGTGTGTGTGTGTGTGTGTGTGTGTGTGTGTGTGTGTGTGTGTGTGTGTTTTCCCCATTCCATGCCATGCAGTCCGTATTCGTATTAGTTTCTTTGGCCAAGGTGAAGCTTCTCTCGTTCTTTCTCTCTGTCTCTCTCTCCCTCTTTCTCTCTCTCTCTTTCTCTCTCTCTCTATTTCTTGTTCGCTGTCAAGGCCTTAAGCCTTTATTAGAGTCTCTTACACATTTCATCGAACTTTATAAAATATTTTCTTGTGGCTCCCCGCATAACTCTATCAGCCGTCTCTTTCTCTATTCTTTCTCCTTTTTCTCTTTTTAAGGGAAGCGATGAGCCGATAAAAAGAAAGGTTAGGCAAACATGACGACAGGCAGGCAGGTGAATTACAGGCAAGGAAAATAGATATTCAAGAAGACTCTGAACATTATTTTTTACACGTTAAGACAGTGTTTACATATGTATTTTGTCATTTCGGCATGTTTGTCTCCTTTGTGTTTGTATGAATGTGTGTGTTTGTCTGTGGGAATTTACTGTATTATTGACAACCAAGGTTCTTGCATATGGAGGCTTCAATTTCCCTCTCTGTTTCATAAACTCTGTAATAAATAATGTAAACTATCGTCATAAATATATTGACCCATCAAGTATCCATTAGCTCTCATCCCTCTCTCGAGCAATATTGAATCCCAATTAAATCCCACTCGGCTTTTATGTTCACAGTAAAAAAACTCGAGGAATTTCTCCTCTGGTTTTCATTTACTTATTTGAAAACTATACACATTATTGAGATTTCAACCGTCTTGTCAAAATGGCAGGGAAACTGAAAAGATGACGATTTTCCATTGATCGTATGTTTTGATGTCTAAAAAATTCCGTATCTCTCTTGTTTGTCAGAGATAGAATTAAGCTATTGAGCAGAAAAAAAACATTGCGGGGTTCAAATACTGGATGGAATTGAAGTTATTGATAAATTAGGAAACTTGATGGTCTCAATTCAATTTGAGTGTTTTTTTTTCCTTTCAAAGTCCAAAGTCCAAAGGCTTGGAGAAGAAGACGAAGAAATAGGAGAAAAAAACCGACAGCGAAACGTTGAATATTTGAAATTCGAAGGTGCTGTTTTAAATAAATGCCGTCGTTTGACTATATCATTAACCTCGTTGGGACTCGGAATTCAGTTCAGCATAGTACGGCAATCTAAAAAAAACGTACTTTTTTTCGTGGTCTAACTGTAGAATAAAAAGAATGTGGAATCTGTGTACTGCATACAAGTAATTTTCTCTCTCTCTCTCTCTCCCTCCCTCACTTTCTCTTGAATATGTCCAGGCACGTTTCAGAGTAACAGGAGCAATAATAAAATATGTAATATAAAACCGCCATAGTCTAATGAAATGAATATAGAATGTAGTTTATATAACTAGTTGTTGTTTTTTCTCCAGTTTCAGTTTGAGTCCCCACTTTTTTTTTTTGCCTAGTTTGTATTTGTGTTTCGTTTCCTTCGAGGATGAAAGAGAGTTAAAGTTTTTATTTTTTTTTTTGGATTGGATTTATGCTGTACAAAGTTGAGTGGAAACGGCACATGGAGCTTTTGAAGAGAGAGAGAGAGAAACGAGGACTAGAACTAAAGGTAGAAAACGACGGCCATGCCACGCCATGCAATGTCGACGTAATAGTAGGTTTCAATCAAAACACGCAAATACTTTCAGCTTTTCTCAAGGTAGATTACAAGGCTGATAGGCAGCCGACAGACTGACTCGGAAGCGATAGCAACCACTCAATAGATACATTGCCCAGTAACACACACACACACACAACTTGGACTTTCCGACTTTTTTTCTCCTCTTCTGTTTGAAACCGGGAGAGACAATCAATGCACTGGGAGTAAAAAGTAAAAATGGGAATAAGACTGAGACTGAGAGACGAACTGAAGGATTTTGTCGTTCATAAAGAATAGAGTACATGTAGCTTTCCCTCGTTTGTTCATTGTCATAAATTATGGAAAGACAGAGAGAGAATCTACGGATTACACACGGATATCTGTGTGTGGATGAAATGTAAAAGAAAAAGAAGAGTTTGCACAAATCAGAAGAATGTATTGAGCGAGCTTTTTTCTCCTGTGGTTTAATGGCAGCGTTGAGAGGTTGAGAGAGAGAGAGTGGGCACTGGAATAAAACTATTAGAAAGTTCCGAAGGAGAAACCGCCCTTTTTACTCTTACAATTATTAACTCGGGATTAATTTCATACATGGAGTTTTATGTTTTGCTTTATGTGGGTGAATTACTAGCTTTTTATTTCTTATCGTTCGGGAGCCGGATTATAGCAAACGACTCAGAGGTTTGGGGTCCAACCCCGTCACATATCAAATCCAACCAACAAATTTGGTAATAGTAATGACAATTTGGCAGGTCATCAGGAGGCTGGAAAACAACCGCCCAGTAAGACAAAAAGAAATCCTATATAGCCTTGTTTTTTTTTAAAAAAAAAAAACAAAAAAAACCTAACGAGTTGACTTTTATTTGTTATTTAGTTCTTTTCAAAGTTCTCCTTAACAAGAAATATTATAAGGTTTTGTTTGTATTGATAAGACTAAAAACGGTTGGGAAATGTGGAAAGTTGTAGTAAATTACAAATTGGCGAGGAAGGGTAATGTTGCCGCATTCGTACAGAATCTGAGTTTTTTTACCCTTCATATTTTTTTACTGTGATGTTATATTGACTGCACGAATTGGTACACGATTAAAACAAACAGAAAACAATGTCAAGTTCATAATTGACAACAAATTGTAGATAAAAAAAAACTCTGAGGGGGGATTGACATGAGACTTTGTACATGAAACGAGAAAATTTAAAACAAAAAAAAAGAGAGAAAAAGATTTTTTACCTTTGTCCGAGGAAGAAAAAAGAGAGAAACTGTCACTCACTTGGTCATTTTGTAAGCAGTAAAAGTTGTTGACAAATCCTTTTACCGAGTCCTTATCGTTTGATCGAGTTGGCAAACACAGTCGTCGGAGAGAGATTTATGTACAAAGTGGTTGTCGTGGAATAGTAATGGGATTGATGTAACAACGTATTATATATATATATATATATATTTATATTTATATATGCACACACATACACAAACTATCAGCAGCAGAGTAGATAGACAAGAGAGGTGGTGACTGTGAGATGAGACTGAGACTGAGAGAGTGTGAGAGAGAAATAGAGAGAAATAGAGAGAAATGGAAAGTGAGAGAAAAAGTAAGGAGAGAGAGAAAGCCGGAAACGGGGATCTTTACATGTTCACCAAGCAAGAGTTGCTGAGGGAGTAATGAAAAGAACTATTTAGACAACTGAAGAGGTGGATCTGCGAACGATTTATAAAGTCATGCTTTCCATTGGGGACTATTTTATGGACTGAGAGTATTTAGAATCCCGGCGTGTGAAAGCCAAAGTTACCCGGATTTACCTTACCCCGCATGTCCCATCGTATCAAAAGCAGATTGATACACGACCACGGTCTCACGAATTCGAGCACCTCCAAACTCTCTCTCTCTCTTTCTCTCTCTCTCCCTTCTCAACTCCAACTTTCATTTCTTATCTTATATAGCCCTCCGTATAATCTTATACCTCTTTTCCCTTTCTCTCTCACTCTCTCACTCTCTCACTCTTTTCCTCTCTTAACGTGGAAAAAAATCTCAAATCCAACTAATCGCAAATATATAGAGCTCCACTATAATACATTTGTACATACCAACCAAATATCAGCAAATATGAGTCTCTCTTTCTCTCTGTCTCTCTCTCTCTCTCTCTGTATCTATACAAATGAACTTGATTATTTTGTAAAAAAAATCTGAGAGGAAATTGAAGTTGAAGTACTAAAGGGAGTTGAGCATACAAACCCACCCACATACTTTCATATTCTCTACCATATTTGTATGTATGTATGGCTGGGGAAAAAGAACGTTAAACCGTACTACTTACGACGGCTGTGGCAATAGAGCTAAATGACGTGTATGCCCTTTCATAGTTCCTACCCATCTGAGCTAGTGAGTGAGTGAGTGAGTGTGTGTGTGTGTGCGTACACATTGTAAATTAGCTCCAGGCCAAGGCAATTATATTATTATGTACGTGAAATTACAGGTAAAAGCTTTTAAATGCTGTAGCGGACGGCGAGAGAATGAGTTAGAGAGTGTGTGTTTATAAATGCTGAGAGGAGGATGGTGCAAAAAAAAAAAATAGGAAATGAAAGTAAGTGAAATATGGAGATGACGCGTGTGTTTGTGTGAGTCGCTTAATTACCTCAAGGGGAAAAGAAAGAAAATACAAGTTGCTTCCAGATTAATGAGAAAAGGGAGTTTCACTCAGGGACAATGAGAACATTAAAATGCAAATATGTTTATTTAAGATCAGACAGGAGCGAATCGAATTTGATCAGAAATGGTTCTTGTGGATTAAGGTTTCTAGTAGTTGCGAGTTGGGACGAGGCAGTGAAAGTGCCGGGCAGGGAAAAACTAAATGTAGAGAAAGCGAGAGAGAGAGAGACAGAGAGAAATGGGGAAGTGTGGAGAAGGAAGATGTAGGGTTCTTGTATGAGCTAGAGGACATGGAGATGTGGAAATATCGTCGTTTTCTCTTCTTCGTTGGAGGATGATGTGTGAGAGCGTTGGTGTATGGAGTTGTAGTTTTAGTAGTGGCGGCCTTGTATTTGGTACACAGATACATGTGGCAAAAGAAAAATACGGGGAGGTGGAGTATTATACTAGAAATTATCATACCCTAGGGAAACAAAGTGAACGAGACACATGGTTTTCTTGCTTGTGTAACAATCTATATCCATGTATGAGTATGAAGACGAAGCTAAAGAGAGAGAGAGAGAAGCGGGGGTAGTAGACTTTGGCGATTCGCTATGCAACTAATCCCATGGTCAATTACAGTGCAGATTCGAAATTACATACGACAAAGCAAACGTACAGTTACTATGTACAGTTAGCTCAAACGAGCTCAATATCTTAACAAGTTTATGGGAATGTGAATGTATTCGAATGTGAGGATACACATAACATAAGTAAGGCATATTATATATCTATCTGTATATCTACGATATATATGAAGATATGTTGACGGCAATGAGTATATTACGATTCACAAAATCCGCATCCTCTACCTTATCAAAATCCACACAACAGCACCACATACACATTTCTCTTTCTCTTTCTCTTACTTTTACTCTTACTGCTCCAGTTCTAATTCGAGCCCCCACTTGAAATAGCTTTTATCCACACTATTATCATTCTCGGCTCATTTTCATTTTAGCCACACAAAAAACGGTAGACACGGGCGATTCTAATATTATTGCAGTTGCAAAACTCGAATTCATTCTCTGTGAGACACGCGGAAGAATTCGTCATTTAGTACGTGAATAAATAAATAAATTTTATTTTATTTTAAATGTTTTCAATTGTATATATTTTTGTTATGAAAACATTTGAAAATCAATTTACAATAAAGGGCTCTATGCCGCGGCCGCAAGTTCACCGACGGCGCACTTGTTACGTCTCTAAGCTGTAGTTGTAAGTGTAACCGTGGAATTAGCTCGGGTCTAAGTCCCTCTGTATGGCATTGGCATTGGATTTTAGATTTGGCTTGCTGGGGCTTGACTAAAAAGCTCCATGTCTCATCTTACCTTGGTGTCCCTCCTTTCACTCTCTCTCTTTCTCTCTCCCTCTCTCCCCCTCTTACACACACTCTCTCTCTCCTCTCGCTTTTCGTCCGTATTGTATTCTAGAGCGGTAAAAAAAACCTCAGTGAAACTCTATAAAACCACCTCAATGAGATTTTATTGCGAGGAAACCTAATAATCGTTTTAGTAATCCAATATAAACTCTTTTCTTCTCACCACTTAAGTGCTAATAGCTCGAATTTCAAATAGCCTTATAATGCTCTTTGAGAAAATCAAATTTCTCAAAGTTTACCCTTTCTCTTCTCCACTGCATCTTCTCCCTTCTTCTTCTTCAACTTCTTCCCCATTGCCCTTCTTCTACATTTCTCTCTCTCTCTTTCTCTCTCTCTCTCAATTTCAAATGAAATGTTCACATTAACCCAATCCAACTTACACGTTCCCGCATTTCTATTTCTAACCCCATTCCCCACGAGTCCAAACCACAAACACGATTACATATGAAAAACATAACTAACAACAATCTCAAAAACTATAAAACAAGAAAATATGGAATGAAACACAAGAATGTACCCTCGTTTCCCGGAATTGCCTACTGCAAACACGTACAATTTCCACCGTCATTTTCCCTCTTTCTCTTCCTCTCCGTTTACATTTTAATTGGTAAATCAAATCGTTCATTTTTACACAAAAAAAAAGAAGAATAAAAAAGAAGATGCTAAATTTTAACAATGTTCCACCATTTTCATACTAAAAACTGAAAACTGAAAAAACATTAAATGTCGTTTCATTTCCCGGAAATCTACTCCCACCTCCCACAGATACAGCTATAAATAAATATGGAATAAAAATGTGCAAGACATGGGAAAGAGTACAAACATTGTGGGAAGTCCATTCACCATTGTTTTGAACAAAACAGTGGAAATATGGAACAGTTTTTAATCAAATAAATAGAGAGAAATGTAAAATTGGAAACGAGACGACAGTATTTCACAGTTCAAGCTCAAATGTCCCAAAGTGATCGATAGGATAACATTTGAGAGAAAGTTTGGAATTCGAGGAGACTACGGCAAAAAAAAGAAGCTTAAAATGAATATATGTAGTAATGAATAGGTAATGGGATGATGGCAAGGTATGTATTTGTATGGTATGAACATACTTACATACAAATGAACTTGAATTCCATTGATGAATAGTACAAATCCAACAAGCTTTGCCTTTCTCTCTCTCTCTCTCTCTCTCTCTCTCTTTCGTTTGTGTGTGTGTTGTACCTACAACCTGTTTGCGCACAAATATATTTTCCTACATTCCCAATATCAGTTTGAAGTGGAACTTTCCAAGTCGACGAATAACATGAAACTTGACGGATCTATTACATAACATATGAACATATGACCGTCTGTATGTGTGTGTACAAACTTTTTGGTGTGTTTGTCCAACGAATGTAGACTTTTATATACCGGACTAAACTTGAGCAGCATTGAATACAGTAAATTCTAAAGAAATAGAGAGAGAGAGAGAGAGAGAGAGAGAGAGAGAGAAAGCAATGACCCATAAAAATTATTCGTTCATTTTGTAGTGGTTTTATGCGAAAGGAAAAAAATACAAGGGAGTATTATATAAGTTGGCCAGAAAACTATTGTAGGCCAAGCATGTAAAGACTCACTTTGAGACGTTAGAGATACTTGACGTACCTACACACACACATTTCCTCACGCAAGCCAACATCTGATAACCCATCTAGGAAAATGGAATTCATGTAAACGACCCACACAGAGTACAAGGAAAGTAGTCAAAAGTTGTTTGGGATCCTGTACATATCGTACGTCCGTACGTACGATACGTACTTTAGCTCGTGTGTACATACATTATGTGTCCCATTTTTTTACCTTTGAACAAGGAACGAAGAGTATCCAACAAAAAAAGGATTTAATGTTTAGCCAACGTACATAAGTGCGTAAATATAGAGAAATGAGGGAGAGAGAAAGCGACGCCGAAAAATAAATCCTTCACAGAAGAGAAACCGTAAAGACTTCATAAAAATACAATGAAAACTTACTCATAAAATCCTATTCTCTCTTAGCCAAGTCCTTTTCCCCCCTTTTCCCTGTCTCTGTCTGCATCACCACCAAAATGTGGTTTTTTCGCTGCTTCTTAGTTAAAAATGAATGCATACATATATATATATGGAGCGTATTCCATTTCATTTCATTCCAGGCCATCTCAGATACAGATAAATACTACATAATATATAAAAATGAACGTCTGTGAATAGTGATTGTGCGACTGCATTCCCTCTGTGTACATATAGTTACTTCTTCCCGTCTTCATCACTTTAAAGTGTTTTTTGCCTGTACAGCATTTCATGCTGACTCTCAACCATGAGCCACAAACAACAGGAAAATATTTTGATAGCATTTTACTAGGAAGCTGTGTGGGGGCGTGGTTAAGCATACAAAACCATATATATACATAAATATATAAATTGTTTTTGTTTCTGTTTTTTGTAAAGCAACAGAGAATAAACCCATTCAAATCCAATATGGAATCTTGCTAAATGCTTGCCGTTGTCATTTGCAACCATACATTCCAACATTGTACAACTACCACAACAATTTTAATTCTAGTAAACAATATCTTTTTTATGAAATATGTCTCAGCACGTAAAAACAGCGGGGATTCCATGTTGTTTGCATGGAATTAACTAATGAGGACCGATTGCTTGTTTCATCTGTGGATCAAAAATCTTACGAGATTGACTACAGAGATTGACTCAAATCTTTTATTTTCAAATCTCTCCTGTTGTACCTTAAACCTTGTTGCTAGATAGCAGCTTTGCGTACTCAAAACGTTGACTTACGCTCGTGTGTACAAAGTGGATTTGATCATGTTTTTCAAAGACAAAAATGGTGTGTATTGTAACAAAGGATAGTCTACAGTGTATATACATAATTCCAATGAGCAAGTGGACTTTACAACTTAATTTTTTTTATTTACTTTCCTCTCATTCCTACAAGCCTACAATCTACCAGAAATCTGCTTTTGTTTGTCTTGTCTTGAGCCCAAAGGTATTTTTCATCATTTCACATTAGGTGGAAAGTACTTACGTACTTGGAGCATAGTCAAGCCTACATTTGTACTGAATTTTTTGAGACGTCCATGTAAAAAAAAAAAGATTAAAAGTTTTAAATGCCTGTAAATTAGTTTGGACACTCAGACTCTTGAGACTAGTGAAACCTTCAATTCTTGAATTCTTTACGGATACTTGGAAGAGTTTAAGTAATTGTGAACTGTGGACTATGAACCGTGCATGTCAGCGTAGGGGGAAAATTCAATCATTTTGAAAACAAACTTGAGTGAGAAAGCTCTTTTAAAATAAAATTAGGAATTCTAAAAATTTCCAACCATTAATGAAAAAGTTGGAAATTTGTGCATACACTTTCTTGTGGATTCTTGTCCTCATTCCTTCTATGTATATTGTATTTTATCATTGAGGACTAGACTCAATTTTGTCAGCCTGTGTGTGCATGTGTGTGTGTGTGGTCTTTTAGCTAGAGGTTTTTTTGGAGGCATCTTGAATGAGATTCATGTCAGAAGAGGGACAAGAAAAGTCTCCTGTATAAAGAAAAGACATTCCAGCACTATACATATCCCATCTTTGGGTCCTTGATCTTTGAGTTATCTCTATGGATGATTGAGAAAGTGAAACTGTGTAAACTCTTAAGTTTTAAAAAGGAAGAGTTATCCATTTTCTTGGTCTTTTCTTCTTTCTCCCCCCCTCTCTACTTTCCCTTTTGCCATTCAATACACTCTGTCGCACATTTACTCTCATTGATTTACAAATTTCCTATCAGGATGAAGAAGAAGAAGAAGAAAAAGAGAACAATTGCAAGTCTTCTTTTTTTCTTCTTTCCCTCGTTTACTTTACTTTTGTGAGTTTTAGAAGAAAAAGTAGAGAGCAGTCAAGTGGAGCAGAATTTAACAGAAAGTTAATTAAAAATTGTTCACCTCATCGATCCATCCGCCTCCAGCCACAATAGTAGTAACCCAACGAAATAATAGCGCCAGGCCACATAAAGACAATGTTAATAATTTACCTGAACTCTCTCTCTCTCTTTCTTTCTTTCTTACTTACTCTTCATTCTCTGCTATATTTTTTTTCTTGGGAAAAAGAATCTTCAACTTGAAAGGGAAACCCTGTACTTTGTTTTCTCAATACTCAATCACAAAGAAAATGTTGTGAATGATATGTGATAATTCATCATACATGTTTTTCATTAATTACTTCTTAAGTAAGGGAACTTGAAATCGATTTTTTCGAGTTCAATTCCTCGTACATAAATCCTAAAAATACTAAAAATACAAAGTACACAAGCTTGAACTAACCAAAAGAAAAAACAAATTAAAGTCGGCGATTTATTTTTGTACAAAATGTACAAATGTATGTACAAATGAATAAATTGAACGTCAATACTTTTTACATACATTGAACTCGTCAGCTCAATATTGTGTAAGCAAATCAGAGGGGAAACTCTAAAGTTAAATAATCATTACAATTTATAATAATGATACTAATGAAAATTGTGGATAGATACTACCATGATGACGATGATGATGATGAAATCTGTGGATAAAAGGAAAGGGGAAAAAAATTGCTGATGGTTTAAGTTGAAGGTATTGAGGAGTTGAGACTAAATACATTTGGGATGAAAGGAGGAGAAAGTTAGGAGATGGAAAAGAACAAGGCGAGAGCATTACGCTGACTGAACAACATTAAAATTACCAAAGTACCAAAAAAAGATCTTTCTTTTCCCCCGTCGTCTTTTTCTATTTATCTCCTCCTCTCTCTCCTTACGATTAACTCCTTGTCTATTTCATTTACCTTGGGAAGGAATACGAAAAGAGCAGTGTATATATTGATTACCAATTTCGTTTAAACAGTTTACAAGAGTAAATAAAAGTCTCATGTTCGGTTCTCTTCATGGCCGAGTAGAATAGAAAGTTGGAAACTGTATATTTGTCTGTAGTCTGTGTGTACTACTGTGTATGTGTGTATGTGTGTGGGTAGGTCAAATATACATATGGACTATGGGCAAATAGAATGTCAATCCAAATCCAAATCCAAGTACACGTGAGTAAAGAAGACGCAAAAAGGAAGTAATTTAGCTAGACTTTGAGTTAAATGTCATTCAATCGTTCAGGAGCTATACACACACATCTGTACACAGATATTATTATAAATTTTATATTGAATCGTACGCACAGAGACTGTGTGTACGATGACGGGGGACACAGTCAACTGCTCTGCTTGTCATTTCTTTTCCTACTTTTTCTTCTCCGTTGCCTCTTATTCCTTTGGACTACATAATTAAGGATTAGTCAAAGTGTGATTTTTCTATTGAATTTCTTTATGCATATATTTGTGGAAAGTCCCAAGTCGACTGCCCTTTCATTCCTACCGATAGTTCCATTTCAACCTCAGCAGCCTTCAATTTCTACAGTCAGTCGACATACCTACAACTACACAACTACCACTGCACTGTAGATAAATACTATGAATAAAAAGACCACACTCCGTACCCCATAAACAAGATATAAATTAAGACGAGGGAGAAGAAGTAGAAGGAAAAAAGACAAACCATTTAGACGGATGCAAGATTTGGATTTTTAGTTCGTACATAGACATAGTCAGTCTCTTATAATGATGATGATGATGATGATGATGATGATGACTCGTTCCACGCTGTTAATGGGTGAGAAAAGGAAAGTGTGCCAAAGTTTATTCTTTCGGTTCCTTGCGCTTTCACTTACTTACTTTATCACTCTCTCTCTCTTTCTCTCATTCTCATTCACTCATTATTATGATTGGTGCTGACAAGAAGGCACAACATGCGACATTCAAGCACACGGCGGAAGAGAAAGGGGGAGAAAAAGAAAAATGAAAGAAAAAGAATTATATATTGACATTTTTTTTTCAACTACTTCTCTTTTTTTTGTTCTCCGTTCTTATGCGTCCCCTTTGTCCTCATTGATGTGAACTCGAAATTAAGTAGTGAGAATTTGCTGAATAATTATTTTCAAGTGAAAAGAAAATTTCATTACAGAACCATTCTTGCTGACTCGTTCCCAATTCCTATATGTACACTCTGAAACTCTGAATATGTTAAAGTATCGTCGTCGTCTCTGCGTCTCTTTTCTTCTCTCGTTCTCCATACGAGCTGGTGATGTATACACTGGGAGCCACAAACTGGGCTCATTATTATTTTGGGGAGCGGAGTGGATGACAGACGAGGATAAGACATTTTCCCCCATGTAATATTCCATATTATGTGTGTCTATCTATAGATATATTGATTACCTTGCCACATCATTCTGACAAGTCAATTTTTTCATATGCTCCTGGCTTTCACTTTCTTTCCTTCGTCTCTCTCTCACTCTCTCTCTCACTCACTCACTCACTCAGGATGTCGTACGGCATATGTGAATGCCTGACATACCTGTATTACGGTCATATGTATGTATTTCCCCTAATAATCTTTTATCTAAACTTTATGTATAATGGAGCTGTTTTTTTCTCTATTACCCCTCGATTTCATCTTGAATTTGTCTAGAAAGACAAGTTCCAAACCATCAAGCCATTGAGAATTTGTCAGGGAAATGAGACTCAGCACAAAAATTTCATTATTTCAAAGACATTTAGATGTTACATTTGAGCTATTAAGCATTCAATTCATTGACGACTGATTATTGTGATCAAGAACAGGAGAAATTGAAGAACTAGAATTCAAAATTGAGAATAGAGATTCCTTTTTAAAATCTCTCTCACTCTCTCTCCCTCTCTTGTTCTTCGCCTGGGTGAAAAGTTATCCGTTTAGAATGTGGGGATCCCTTGGGTTTTTGTTCATGTATGTACATGCCCAGTAGAAATTATGGGCGAATGAAGTAAGAAGAACAGGAAGAAGAAGAAGAGGATGGAGAAGGAAATGAGATAAAATTCCTTGAATGTTTTGTCTGGGAAAGTTTTGAAGGAGATTCAAGAGTAGGTTTGCTGGTTTCTGGGTGAGAGTTTTACAGTTTTACGCTCAAAATTTGTAGTTAGTTTCATATGAGCAGTCATGCTTAGTATTAGTCAGGAGCCTGACTCGTACGATTTATGAATTTTCATAGAAGATTATGGTGATGGTGCGAAAGAGAAAGGGCGAGGACTCGCACTCTCTCGCTCTCTCTCTCTCTCTCTCTTTGGAATTGACTGTCTCTCTATCTTTAGCTTACTCGTTATTTAAAAAAATGTCCTTGCTACGTATACGGATTCTCACCGAGAAATCTAAGTCTGTCCTGTCGTACAGTGAGCAGGTACGTGAAGATTTCATCTGGATTATTAATACATGAGGAACTATACATATACACATTGATAGAACTGACTTTAAGATTTCCTAGACAAAAACTAAAATAGATATCCAATGGAATTTCATTCCAGTTTTTTTTTACCCTCTTCTTGACCCCTTGACCCCAACTGTATTTATTTATGGTACATTTGACCATGATCATTTTTTTTTCAATGTATGTAGAATGAAAGAGCTTTATCCCGACTTGTGTCCTCAATAAGTATGTGCAATCGAAAACGTGTATTTTTTGGTACATATTTGGAAAATAAAATACAAAATACGGGATGGTCACAAGTAGTAAAAAATCCCTCAGTAAATCTCAAGGTGTTGAAGTTAAGAAAAGATAAATAGACTTTGTCAGTACATAATTTACCGGCCTCTAGACTTTCCTCCTCCTGTATCAAGTTCAGGTGACCAAGTAATTGATGTTCATGTTGACTTGAGGTTTCAGACTGGGCAGTCTTTTTGGTTCGTTCTTTTCTTCTCCTTTTTTTTTTTTTTTTTTTTTTTGTGAATTTGGACACAGTTGAAAATATTGTGCGAATTTTTTATGGAAAAGACACGTGCCACTGTGTGGTTGAAGACGAGAGTAGAGAGCATTGTTGAGGATCGATCCGTTTTGTTTGTGAGAAGTAGAGAGAGAGAGAGAGAGGGTGAAGCGAATGAGTGAGTAGCTCTTCACCAAATCATGTCATACGGACAAACATTCAGTGTACACAGTACACACGTGTGTGTGTGTGTGTAAAGATGATGCTACACGTCATGTCCTCGTCTTGTGAGTTGTGAATCTTGAATTGTCAGTCCTCGTACATTTCCATAGTCAAGTCTGTGAGAGAGAGACAGAGAGAGAGAAAGAGAGAAGAACACGAAGCTGCTGCACACGGCATGTCTGTGAAAAAATATCAGAATAACGAATTCTAATATGTAAAAAAATATCCTTTCCCTAGTACGAGTACTTTGCTTAGAAATGAAGAAACCTCTACCTTATGAAACTATATTATACTCTGAGAAAATACATGTGAGCGAATTGAGACGTGATAATACCCAACGATATGAGAAGGTAGACGAATTTAGTGATATATGTATGTATATATGCTAGTTGGAAATGAATCTGGAGGCAACGGCATGACAACGACGACGGTAGAAAAAGAAGAAGAAGATGAAGACGTCTCATCACCCCAAAGAATCCTATCATGTCTCTCTCTTCTTTCACTCTCATCGTTAAAGACTTGAACCTTAAGACTAGTCAAGACCCAAACCCAAAAACTCCTACAAACCTACAGGCACAATATGACGGTGGCTCTCAACTACAGACAAAGAAAAGGGAGAGAGAGAGAGACGAAGAGAGAGAGACGAAGAAGTAGAAAAAGAAATGAGCAGCCATATAATCTTTCTTGATGTTTCATGATGATACATTTTCTCTATCCCATATCAAGGATCTGATGCCATTGTCACTCAAACATCCTAAGCCTCGTAATATCTGGCCGACTTAAATGTTGAGTCACATTCAAAGTCATTGATTAAAGAAAGGCGGGAAGAAAAAGAACCAAGAAGTAAGTTGACGATGACGACGACGACGACGACGGTATAAACGAAGCGCGTAGTCCCTCATTCTCCATTCTCAATTCTATTTCTAGTCCTAGTGAACGACTCATTTCCGCCCGTGAGTTTTCTGATTTGGAATTAAGAACCTTCAAATACTTGCCCCATCTTTTCTCAATCTCAATCTTTCGTTCTCTCTCTCTCTCTCTCTCTCTCTCTCATCCTTCTCGCTCGTGAGCCATTTCATCGTCTGTGTTTCCACCCGTCTCTCTATACTTCTAACGCAAGAGAAGCCACACTTACAGCCCAGCCAAAACTACAACTACAGATACAGATTTTTTTTTATCCACCCATTGAGATTGAGACTCGTACAGGAGCAGTAGTGAACATGAGAAAGAGAGAGAGAAAGGGAGAGATTTTGTGAGATGGATGGAGACTGACTGGAAAAGGAGAAGAGGTTGTTTGTAAATGGATTTATCGTAGAGAGAGATGTTGGCGGGTGAGGAGTCCTAATGGGACTATTAGAAAGGGACCTTGTCGCAAATAGAGTTTCATCTTGGTTATTTCACGATCAATACTTCATAAATTCAAGTCTCCTTATACTTTCCAAACTAGTGACTGAGTATTGAGAGCAAAAGCGAAAGCAAAAGCAAAAGCGAGAGCAGAGCAAATCAAATCTTTTTTTTTCATTTCTCTCTCGTCTTCCCTTCTCACTTGCTTGCTCACTCTCTTCAAAACTCAATCTATGCATATATTTACTCAGAAACACACTCACACCCTGCCTGCCTGACTCGCTTGCTTCCTTCCTGACTTTCTTGCATGGAATAAGAATGAAAATCCCTAGTGAAATGTCCTCTGAGCTCAACCCCATCATGATCAGTAACGTCAACTTGCTTATTACCAACTTTCATACATGTATATACAGATAATATTACAATCTCATTCTTTCTCTCTCCCTCAACGTTGTTTAGACTAAAGGAAGAAGGAAGAAAACTAGTTACGAGGAAAAGGGGACCTACTCAATCCTTAAAATGAGAAACCATTGTGACGTGAAAATTCTCAAATTAATTTTCGCCTTTAAATACACTCACCAAACATCATGGTCAGTCAACAGAAGGGAGGGAAGCTGGAGAGAGAGAGAATAATCGGGCTTTGACTTTCTCACAAGATTAGTACACCCACAAACATAAATACACAAAGGCAGATTTGACATGAATATATTTCTATTATACAAATGGATATGGAAAAATGTGACGAAGAATGAGCGGAAAGTCAAAGTCTAATCGACACGTTGCTTTGGAGGTTCTTCAGCTCTACCAACGCATACAGACATTATGTATAGACATAGACATAGACACACGCTATAGACTGAGAATGAGACGATGAGTATCAGGTTCATTCCTAGATGAGTATGAAATTGCCAGCAAAGAGCTTCCCAAATTCCCGCCCAGGGCTTATACCTCATCCATATCTCTCCCCCTCTCTCTCTCTCTCTCTCACTCTTTCCCCCTCTTTACTCTGACGATGAAGGACATGCTCGACTTTGAATGAAGAGTGAAAGTCAATAGTTCATAGGTAGTTAGGTAATTTCAAAAAGTTTCGCATCTCTTATCCACTCGAAACGATACTTTATATAGAATATGGCACAAAAACTACTCGATCCATTCTCTTTTGTAGAAAGACGCCATTGCCATCAAGTCGCAATTTTGTGTAAGTGTAAGAGTGTATATATATATAGGTATGTATGGGCTTGATCCTGTATCTTCATGTAATGAATCATTATCTGTAGATTATTCTTTGAAATGAAACGCGCTAAAGGTTACAAGTAAAAGTACTTGAGGAAAAAAAGATTGATCTCATTCTATAGTAAACTCTCATGTTCCTTTTACACATACACGCGATGAGAGAGCGTTTTGCATCCAGTTTCCACAGGCATCCTTTCCTTTGGCTCCAAACAAATGTGTAACAACTAAACTCACTTGTATGATATCATATTGTGTATACCCAAGTCAAGTATATTACTTGACTGGTTGTGTGCGAGTGAAAAGGAGGGAGAGAGAGAGACATATAGTGTATGAGTCTATGTGTGAACGTAATGATAAGTTAAACTTTTTGCTAGGAATGGATCAAACAGTCACTTTGGCTGACTGTGTAACTCGGAGAGGGGGTTTCCATTGCCACATAGCGTAGAGAAAAATCCTCATCTCGATAATTAACTCTTTAGACGTCGTGCATGCGGGCATATACATTGAGTAGGCAGTTCAAATTAAACTAGGTTATCTGGACAGTGTTGACTTAATGCCTGGAGAGCTGAGACGAAACTTTGGACTTGTATAAAACTCTCTACCTCTCTCTCTCTTCTCTTGTCTCTTCTCAATCCATGTCAAACATGAACGTAAACACACACACAGCCCAAGCAACTCTTAGAACTCTTACTCTAGCTCCTCTTTCCACTGTATCTGTAAATGCTCATGTGTGTGTTTGTGTGTGTGTGTGTGTGTGGATGGTCGATGAGAAGGGAATTTGGATTATGACTCTGACTCTGATTTGGTTTCTCATTCTCATGTTCATCTGTGGGAGTGTGAGTATGGTAGATATATAAATATACCCTATAACTGTACAGGTGTATTCTATGTATGTAGAATACTGATTTTTTTGTGAAAAGAATCCCTATAATAAAATATCTAAGGTATCTCTGTTCGTCATCTCATCATCAACAAGATGATCATCATGATGATTGATAATCATAAATCGAACTACTGTAAGGTAATGATGGGAGAGCTCTTTGAAAGTAATTCCCTGCTAAAGGTTTCATTTTCCTCCTCTGAGGCTAAATTGAATTTTTTAATCGGAATCCTCTTCGACTCACTTTCTTGCTCTCTCTCTCACTCCAGTCTCTCCTCTCTTTCTCTCTTTCTCTATATCAATATCGCATGCCAAAGAAACTTACTTCGAGTTTAGGATCTTCATCTTCATCACACCATTTCATTTCACTTCATTTATACGACGAGCTACGTGAATATCCATGTACATACGAAAAGAACCTACTCATTCACTTTAGTACAATATAAGTTATCGTAGAGCGATCTAAGAGACGACCCCGAGAGAAAGAGAGTCAGAGTCACTCTACCTCCTGCCACTTCTTTTTTTTCATTCTCTTTCTCTCTCTCTCTCTCTCTCCTCTTTCTCTTCCTCGCTCTGTTTACTTACAACTTGAACTTTGGAAATTAAACTTACTCACCTGAATACTGAATACATGATTTGAGTTGAAAAGAGCGAAAGGAAGTGAAAGAATGAGCACAAAAATCCAAATCGTACACTTTTGTGTGTATGCACATAACACAGAAATAGATTTGGTAAAGAGAAAAAAAAGTTGGTCGACGAGAGAGAGAGAGAGAGTTCTCCATGGATATTAATTTTTCAAAGATTTTTTTTCCTTTCGATTCCCCCCCTTCCCCCCTCCCCTCAGATAGATTAGATGTATGTATAAGATAATATCTTATATTATACAAACAGAAAAACTTGCTTTGGATATAGGCCTAACAAATCCTATTCAATTTTGTTAACATTCTCTTGTCATATTTATACAATTTCACAATTTTTTGTAAATTCAGACTGAGGTGATTTTTTCTCCTTCTTCTTAAATTTAAAATGTTTTGTAAAACCATTTTTTAAATGTTTTGTAAAACCATTTTTTAAATGTTTTGTAAAACCATTTTTTAAATGTTTTGTAAAACCATTTTTTAAATG
>JAIUND010002416.1:0-22619 GCA_034699125.1 Gisinianus flammeolus
TCTCTAATTTGCATACTTTCTTTTAACGAAGATATTAAGTTTTAACGATTTCGTTAAAACTGTGCAACTCCTCTATTAATTGTACGTCTCGTATATATATAAAATTGTATTTTCCCTACGTTGAGAGAGATATTTTGTTTTATTTGGTTTTGATATTTCTTTCCTGGCATAATCTTCTGAAAACTCTACAGTCTGCTCATTTAATGGCATATTATAGAATAAAGAGTTTTGTATTTTTTAATCGTGATGATTAATCTCCCTTTCCATCATCTCCTTTTTTTTGCACTGGTGTTTTTACCTGTTACTCTACGTCAAACAAACAATGTGGAATCGAGATTCCACTGTGGAATTTCCACATTCCACACACAACGTAATTTGTGTAAATTTGTATTTGCAAAAAAGCTCAAAGTGATCATGATTAAAGAAAAAATGGTTCATAAATTTGAATGTATACCATATAATAACTTTTTTATTTGATATTTTACAAAATTAATTGATTTGTCTTTCACGCACTCAATTTAAAGGTAATATCAAGGTAACATTGAAATTGTACATGGAACAGCTTTACTTACAAAGTATTCATCATAATACCTGTTTGTTTTTTACTTTTTACTTTTTACACGTTGAGTGGAAATATTTTTTTTCATACAACCAAAAATAGTAAAACATATATATATGAACAATATATTATATTATTTACATTTTTTTAAAGTCAATATTTGCGTGTATCCTTTCAATTAAATATCGTATATAGAAATAGACTCATCAACTGTTTTTCCGTCTTCTTCTTGTTTTTACATGTAATTGATTTAGCCTCTGCGTATTTAATAAAGCGGCAACTAAACCAATAAAACTGATTGTTTGTGTATTCAAAAAAAAAAAAATTGCAGCTTACTATAGCAGAAATGAATCATTGTGGATTGTATGGAATTTGAGCGTATACATTTTTCATGTTGAGTTGATTCCAAATATATATATATATATATATATTAATATATTTACATGATTATTATTAATTATGATTGCTTGTTCTGCTGGGATCCACCTAATTGATGAGTTGGTGGTGGTGGAGTGAAGGTGTTGTCACTGAATACGATTTTGGGGACGAAACCACTGTCACCTTCGACATAGTACGAAACGGTCATGAGACGACCATCAGGGAGCCAAACGAAATATTTCCCTTCTGTTCGTCCAGCCTCATTCTGATTTTCATCTTGACCAAAATAACTTTTCGATGGTGGATCATTCACTTCGTATTCATATTGGTACTATATATATATAATATTCACACAATATATAGAAAACGAAAGAAAATTCATATATATATTGACTGAGTACAATTTACAATCTTCACTGCTCACTTTCGAGCTCTCACGCAACAAAAACACACACACATTTGTTTTACGCATTTTGAAAAATTCAAAAATAAGGACAGGTTTTTTTATTTTTATTGAAAAATGAGTGACTTACTGGCATTGGCGGGTATTTCTCGTCTGGACTTCCTGGGGGAGCTGAATTTACAACACAAACTCCGAAAATGAAAATAATGGCAATTGTCACTGTCTTCATGTTGACGAAAAAATAAAAAGGATCCTCAAAGAAATTTGATGAACACTAAAGTTGTTTTATTTGTTTCCACTTTTTTGTTCCTCAAAAAAAAAATACAAATGCAAATGCCAATGCAAATGATGCAAACGCTTCTCAGAAAGTCCAATTGAAGTCTGACTAGTTTTATACAAGTCTCAGATATTTTTATAGTAAATTGGGGGAGCAGTGGGATTTTAACATGTACTCATATATTTTTACTTTTGCTTTTAAGTTTACTATCGGACTCTTTTGATTTAAGACGCTACCTGGGATTAAAAGTACTACTCGTCATAATAGTCTTCTTCTTCTTCTTCTTCTTCTTTTTGATTTTATTAAATAGGGTGTCCTTTAACAAATTCCCCCTCACTTGTTTGTGTCTTGTGTATAAAATATATATGTGTCATACCTTCACGCTCATATGTATGTATTTATATTCATATTCGCACACGCTTCAAGTTCCCTTTTGATATTTTTTCACTCGTATACATATGAACATTATGAATGATGAGATATGATGAGATATAGACATGTGGGGATATTATATAAAGAAAACATTGGAGCTTATCTGTTTACCAGATCCCAGACCAAATGACTGGTTTTCTCACATATCGTATAAGCACAATATGTACAATATATATTATTATGTATACGTCTCTTCTCAACTTCTCATGAACACTGAACACTGAAAACGACAAACAACCTAACAACAATACGATCCATCATTTACTTCATGTATGTAACTTGAATTTATACTTGCATTCAAAAATCCATGGAATATTCTCAAGTTATCTGTTCGCATTAAATGACAATTGCAAATTGCAATTGGCAATGATGACTTAAAAACTGATCGTGAGAGTGTTGAAATTCCAAAAATGAAAAATCGATTTTGAAGCTCAACTGTGTGTGCATCTCCATTTTGCATTTCTCTCTCTCTCTCTCTCTCTCAAATGAGCTGTGGATTTTTCTGTCACACGACACACACCTTTGATTGCATATTGCAGAAGGTTATAACTGTCCCACAGCATCCCATTCTTTACTGCATCCATAGTCAAATCCAAATGATACATGATTACACTGTAATAAATCTCTTATTTGATGATTCCTACATTGATATCCAGTGGTGATTGAAGATTGAAGACTCTCACAAGTCGAGATGGTAAACGTATTAGGTATGTTAATAATAGAAAAACTACGGACGGGATTCAGGGTAATTAATTATGACATCCATCTCAGACGAGTTTTGTGTGTGTGTGTAATCTGTGCATATTATTTTTTTTAATTTGTTGTGCTCTCCACACGCACACGCACACGCACATTTTAAATTTAAAGCCTATACCTTGACTTTTTTTCAATAACGAATAATCATGATTATGATAATATGCATCATAAATTGTAAATTGAATTTCAGTCAGTGATCTTTAAATCTCTTCAGTTTTTATTAGTTTTTTTTTTGTAGTACTTCTTCCGTCAATTTTCCTTGCGTGTCGAATTTTATTAGGTGTTTATGTGCCAAATTGGCACTGCCAATATGTGGTTTGTCAAATTTGAAATTTGTGAGTATTTATCAGTAGCAAAATATACACAGTTTAGAATTCTAATGGAGATGATTCTATTAAATGAAGTTGATTCTCTTTTTGTCTTGAAAAGACATGAACGTGTATTACTAATTTCATTTGTCGTCAGTGATTACATTTTAGTGATATTACATGGAAAGGATTTTTTTTTCAGTATGTAAAAAAAGTGTCCTGCTCATTGCCAACACAAAATGCAATGAAGGGAAAATGAAGTCATAATGTAAATGTGTCGCATCATTTACACATAATTAACTTGTTCGATAGGATTCTAGAAAATGAATCCTCGGTTGAAACTTCATTTGTATAGATATATTTCCTCTTGTAAAAATTCTTCTTTTGAGTTCTTCTGAATTATGAAATAAATGGGAGATGTAAGTCCAACACAGCTTCCATTTTTTAATGTACAGATACATAAACTGCTGATGCGGACGTTGAAGGTTTCGACTTTTGATTTTTCCTAATGGCATAAAAATTACCATGATCATACGGAGAATGGTATACACACAAGATCCTGTTTTCTCTAATACTTTGGTGTGCGCAGATACTTAATATAATATTGAAACATCTCCGTCATACACAAAATCCACATCCCATGAGATATGTGTAAACAAAATGTAAAGTGGTTTATAATTCATTCCCGATTCTCCGACGTTCTCTTATTTCATATTTTTAATGTCTTTTTAAATGATGAAGGAAAGACGTTTGAGCGTTTCATCATTGCATGTGTTTTTTTTATTCGTAATTCAATTTCATAATAATATTATGCATTTTTTTCAAAACCATTTGTATACAAAATAATGCATATACTTCTGTATATAGAGATAGACAGGTACATCAATTAAAGTATTTTTCTTCTCTTTTATCTTTGTATATATCCGCACATCCGGATCTTCACCAAAAATGTACAGATAAAAGTTTTGTTTGTGAGTGATGAGTGATGATTCAACTGCTTACTACGTTTTAAATGTGCCTGAGATTGCACATAAAAAAATCTTTTCATATACATACTTAGATACTTTTCAGGAGTCCGTGTAATCTTTGGCTTTTTTCAAAAATATTTTGGCGTAAACGTTTTTATTAATGTGGACAACAAATTATCTGTTGTTGGCAATCTCAATATATGTAATTTAGTCATGCAGATATTTATGTAGACAAGGTGAAAATTTTTCAGTAGAATGTAATTTCAATTTGCCTCATAGTAATTAGCAGGAAATTTCATTTTGTTATTTCACTCAATTGTATAAATATGAAGGTCCTTTGTGACACAAACAAGCCGTGAAATCCCGATTCATGCCAGATTGTATGACAAACAAACTAGTAAAATTATAGAATGGGGGAGTATTAATTAACAGAATTAATTAATAAACATAAACAGCATATCTCTTGAAATACAAGTGTAAACAAAAGGTGAAGAAGGGAAATTCGTAACATCTCTCTCTGCTCTACTGACTTGAAATTTGTATTTGCATAATTTTTTTAATAATAATTGTATTGAAAATATTTAATTTCATTGTGAGTATAAGTTTTTCCTTAGTTTTTTTTTACATCTTAAACCCTTGTGCGAAACTGATAGCAATCTTTCTCATGAATGCTTGGCTGCCTGATACTGAAAAGTGAATAGTGACTTTGCCATTGCTTTGTTCTCCACACAACACAAAAAAAAAACGTTAACACGTTTTGATTTTAGCTGCTCTGTTCAGGGGAAACACATATAGGTATACAAAAAAAACAGAAGGGTGCATAGTACTGCATAGCAATTCTACATATCAACACCAGCTGATTCCTGATAGAGTTATTAATGTCTAAAAAAAGATTTTGATTTCTTTGATGTAATTATCGGCATTTCATGGTACACGGAGTAAAAACAAAGAAAAGGTTAGTTTTTTTATGTATTTTCAATATTTACAATAAAAACATGGTATAGTAAATAAATCGTAGTTCACATGTTGAATGAATGAATGCATGCTGACCAAGGCATTCATACAGATATATTTATATCGTATATATAGCTCCGCGTATGCATATTACCATGTCTTGTGTGAAAATGAATTAATTTAATTTCATGCCCTCACATGAAGAATTCCCGATCGACTATATAACTTCAACGCTTCAACTTTTCATATGTAAACTGATACACACGGTCATATTATTTAAATAAATAACAAAAGTATTGTAAATTACAGTGCATTTATATAATAATAATAATAATGAAAAAATTATAATTAGGGAATTATCTGCATTCAACATGACTTTTAAACTAGATTTAACTAAAGATTTCTTGCACGTAAAAATAGTAGTAACAACAATAATGTACGTAATACGTATAAATACATATGTGTGAGACTGATCGTGAGTCGTCCCACTGTTTTAAGTACGTATACTGTACAGATTCAGATTAGTGCAACTAGTAGCAAATATACTTGACCTGGTCGCAATGTTCTGGGTGGCACTACATTAACCATATTTATAATATTGTAGGTACGGTATATAGATGTAAAGGCGACACAGAAGAAAAAGTCAAATGATAATAATAATAATTGTGATTAATAGAGTAATAAGTAAGTGATGAGACTTTGATCATTTATCTCTACCTATATATATATATACGATAGATAATAGATAGGTACGTGCAATGTGTTCCCTTTCTTCCGAGGTCTCTCTCGCCTCGCCTTTATTGTCTCTTACATTTACTATTCCATTATCAATAGCCTTGCCTGTATATGTATTATGTATACACACTCTACATACAGCACTATATTCCTCTTGTATTATATAATATTCATTTTTGCTTCTGAATTCTAAATATTGAAGGTGTACTTACACTGTAAATTTTACAGTGTTCTACAATCTGACAATCTGTAATCTGTACACACTCTGTCAAGAAAATAATTATTAAATCTAGGGTTTGGCAGCATGTCGATTCAATCTCAACTAATATACAATATATATTATTATACAATACACTTGCATGGATTTTATAATTTTAGCTCAACTTGCATTCATTAAGGACTTGGTCCATTTACAAACTTTATTATTACACATTTGCGTGTGCATTCTACGATATATTATTATTATATGAGTGAGGTACTCGAGAGACTCGAGAGACTCGAGAGCGTGCAAGCTAATTCTTCACGTGTTTGTCAAATCATCTTATTATTTGTATACACACACGTTACATCTTCTCAGCACATTCACGATTCAATTTCAATTCATAACTTTTAATAATTTATGCAGAGTAACAAACATGAATACATGGATGCAAATCCATTGAAAATAGAGAAACTGAAAACATATACTCATTCATTGCGAAATGAGTTACATAATTAGAAACTGAACGTATAGCGGTATTTAACAGTGTAATATAATGTATTTCACTATATTTCAACCCTTATTATCAAAACTCAAACGGAATTGAAGAAGAACGAGAAGATACGTGATGATATTGGTTGTGGCGGAGGCAAAGAATGCTGTGGTGATATCGGTAATGCCCCAAGCAGAAATTGATGGGGAATTAGTTAGTTTGTGCAGGAAAACAGTCAATTCAAATTTCAGATCCGAATTAAAATGAGAATACGAAGTCCGATGAAGAACTTGAAGAGTGGCTGAGGCCTAGAAGAAATTCAATAAGAACATATGCTCCTCATTTCAATTAAGTCATTATCATTAACTATAGTGTTGAATTAAATTCATAATTACAGAAATTACAGATAAATACATGTAGGATTATTTTCCGTACCGAAGTTTTAATAAGACGTCCAGCAAACAGGATGAGACAGAGAGTGAACATCCCAATGCACATGTGAAAACACCAAATGTAGAAGAAGACATATGTAGCATGACAGAAATCGTTCCCAGTCACATTAGCTTGACTCAAAATCGTGACATATAATCCACATGTGATGGAGACTAAAGAAGAACAAGCAGATGCTGCGGCGGGGACGCCAAAATAATTGGACAAGTCTTCAGTGGCTCCACATAAATTTTCATGTAGAATCCGTAGATTCTCTACTTCCTGTGTGATTTGATAGTTTGATGGGACCTCTTTTTGCTCGGATAAAATGTAGTCTAATTTCATGGCGAGTCCCTGATGTAAATAGCGTACAATGATGCAGATGATGAGGAAGAGAGCCGCGAAAGATTGATAATAAAGCGGCATGACAGAGTGAGTTAATTTTTGTCCCCAAGCAAGGGAGAAAGGCTCACACGGTTTAACTACACCCTCCCCTCTCAAACAAGGGTACGTCACGACGACTGTAAACAAGATGATGAATGACAATGAAATGATTCCGATGGAGAGTAAAAGACAATAGGTGGTCACTCGGAGTTTCCTCAAGGAAGTCTGAATGTGTGTGACATGTCCGCCATTAGCATGGCTACCCTTGATATTGGCACTGACCGTTTTAATTGCTGCCCAGGCACTGCAAAGTGTCGAACTCTTCCAACGGGAAAATATGAGGAGGATACACACTTGAAGGTAGAGGGAAATAATTTGAACGACAAGAGCGTACACATCTGTAGCCACTTTGAATAAAGCTCCAAGGTACTCCAACATGTTCACTTTATTCCAATACAGGTAAATAAGGAAAACAAGTGTAATAATTATATTGATGATGGATGGGAAGGATAAACGTTTCAAATGTAATTCACATGAACATTTTGATTGAATTTCCTCTTGGACTCTCACACCGTTCACTGCACTTGCTGACCAAATATTTGGAGGAGATACATTTTCCGGGTGATGATTGAGCGAGACTTTGACTTTGAACTGCAGACAACACTTTTCTAATGAGACTGGGAAAATCCCAATGACTTGACAAAGCCACAAGAGAGGTTTTACTGATTGACAAAAACATGAGATTTCTTTTACTGGAGTGCCCAACACCTTTTCCGGATGAACCTTTAAAATCCTTTGGAAAATTTGAGTTTCCATTTTAGAGAAGAAGTTCTGTTTTGATAGCTCAAGCATCGTATCAGTAGAATTTATTTCCAAATAAATACTATATTATTGGTTTAATGTACGCCGCAAGTTCTACAACAAGCTAAGCTTAGATTGTAAAAATGCCAAGTGTTCACTTTTTAAGTCTCAAGAAACCATGTTTCAAAAATGAATATAATATTTGCGGTCTTATTTGTCCAGTGGCATGGGAAATTTGTTTTATGGAGGGTCAATAATTTACAAATTAAACCCTGCGTAATGGTTTTCTCATTAATCAAATAATTGATGTTTATACAAGGTCTATAGGAATGGATATTCTTCCTAAGAAACGTATTGCCCTATAATTCTATAAGAAATAAATTACGCAATTAAAACAAAAAGGTATATTATTGTTTACTTTTAGGGCTGTTGTAAAACTCGAGGGAGATATTCAGGTAGGAATTCTTTTCCCAACCAACCGATTAAACGTCCCTAATATTTCCCCACAAATGCCGTCATTCCCCCTGAGTACTGATGAATTCCTTCAACAATTCTATAATACATCATCGTTATCATGCAACATATTATTATTAGAAATCATGAATGATCCAGACTGAATTTCCGTATTTTTTTATGGTATGCACAGTCAACATTGCCAATTGTCAATCAATTTTTTAAAACATCATTTTATTAGTAGTAATTCTGAAATAATTGCATAATTGATAATATCGAACAATATTGCACAATATTGTTTCATAATTGGTATAAAACAGTATACGAGATAAAGCTTGAGATTGCATGTTACTTATAGTGCCTTATAAGTACAAAAAAAACAAGTTGAAAACATTAACTTTGGTAGCATAATATGTATGTAAATGCATTTGGATATATGCACAAAACAATGTGTAACGTTTTGGCATAGCCTTTAGGGCTGATATATGTACACACGGTGAAAAAAAAAGATTTAAGAATGTAAGCTCATAATGCTAACAAATAAGTCTTATAAAATGAGTAAAATGAACTACAAAAAGATAACAAGTTTTTAGTAAAACTATGAGGTAAATAAGGTAATTATTATCATATAAGTAAATTAATTGTGGCATACCGAAGATAGATATAGAGGGGTATACATAATATAATAATACTGAAGGCATTTTAGAATATTCTTATAATATTCTACAGAAAAATATTTACAAAATTTGAATTTTGACTGTAATGCAAATCGAGTCGTTGGATGTTCTTACACACTAAAATTGACACATACTGACTGAAAGATGCCTCCTTAGATTTGTAAATGTATAAAATTGAAAAATAGGGAACTTTCCTGTTGGCAGATTTCTGTTTTTGTTTTTAAATTAATACTTAAAAAGGCATACGTAATTTCCAAATATAATCTCTGACTTCTTGTAGAATCAGTCATTCTTGTAGCCATTTCCGTTGTGGCCCCTAAACTCTTCATCTTTCACCCCTTTCATTGTTTTAGCATATGGATAGCAAGATTGAGATCTCCAAGCGAAAAATGTGTACGTCAAAGTTCCAAGAGTAAGTACAAGACGATCCAAGCTATATACATATAAAATCATGTTAAAATATTTATATCGTAAATGACTGAACTCGAGTACGCAGTGTATAAATTTGTGAATAAACAAAATGATGATGAGACGTTGTTTTTTTGAGCTCACCTCATACACGGATGAACGAGAAGAACAATTGCCAATGGTAATAAACCCATATGTCTTTGGTTTTCAATCATATTTTTAAGCTCTGGAGACTTGACAATCTTGTTAGGGCAAGCAATCATTACCTGCTAGAAGTTACAAGTGTTTAGAAAAAGAATATTAGTTGGTGCTAGTGCGTCAAGCATAAGAATAAAATTATACGAAGAATATATAGATAGAAAGAATCAAGTTTAAAGTCAGATCATACAACCAAAACAACATTTAGTAATAATTAATTACTCAGGATTACTTACGACTCACAAGGAATCAACAATATTTCAAGCAGCAATCAAGACATTTATCATGAAATTATGCATGTCATCAACATTTGTATGTTTAGGTGTCATATTTTTCATTAATTCAATTCAACTGTGTATTTCACTATCTTGAAAAGATATTGAAATAACAACTAAGGTAGGTATGACATACTTACTACGCTTTTATTAAAAAATAAATGTTCTGAGAAATACTTTAGTGTAAAACTTTTTTTAGATTGAAAGTTCTTGTCATCAAGTTTTATCTTTCACATCATACGATATAGCTACATTCTACCTACCTATTTACTTAATAAAGATTGCAAATCATAAAAGCTTTCCAACATTTTAGTAGTAAATGTGGTGAGGTAGCAAAAGAACACATTATATTAGTGCCTTCAGAGTGAATTAGACACGTATATATAATATGTATTAGTACATCAATTCATTTTTTGAGATCATACATAATTATCACATTAATCATTATTTGAGCCTTTTTATTATAGTATACCTGATTTAGCCCAATCAAGTCTGGCAAGTCCACCATTAGATTAGTTCCATAAAAAACGGCCCAAGCAAACACATGTAGTGCAAATTGTATATTGGGTGCTTCATTTAGATAGTCAATTTTCCAGAGTGAAATCCCTACTGGCTGCCAATATAGCATTATAATCTACAAAATTAAAATACAGTAAAACGACAAAATTATTCCAAAACACACACGACTATATGTAGATACGCATTGCGTATTACGTAACAACAATATGACAATATGACTTGACTAGAGCCTTCAAAATGTACCTGTAAGGCACATGCGGTCATAAAATTGTAAATTGCTTTGTCAATTTCCCACTCATAATGTACAACTTTCCAGTACGTGGTCATGACAAGTTTTCTCTGGGACATTAATGTGTGCTGAATCCCAAAAATTGAGAGTAGACCAAGGTTCAACAGCATAGATTGGCACACCGTCAGTAAAAGTCCGAATCCTCCATCATTTGCTCGGGCAAGCAAATGCCACACTGCGAAATTCAATATGATATAAAATAATTAAGATGAATGAATGAATGTTCAAATAATGCCCATCAGTTTAATGTTTAAGTGATGGACTTAAAAAACTGTATCGTTTTACTTACATAATACACTACCCTTGTCAACTTGTCGATGCTCAAAGACCCAAAATCCCAACTGGACAAGTGACAGGAATACAGTTCCATACGTGATTAAAATAAAAGCCAATTTAACAAAGGATTTGAAGGTGGACGAGGAAACGTGGACACTTGGTTCATAATATGACGAGGAACTATGCGAGTTCTTAGCATAGTTATTCATGACTGAGAATATGAAGGCAAGGAAAGTGTAGTCTCATGTATATAGGTAATTAATTACACACCTGATACACTTACTTCATTTTAAGTGAACTCAAATAAAATTATGAAATTTTAACGACTTATATTTTAAAGTTTTTTTCACCAAAGAGTATAGAATCTTGGAATTTCAAAGCCTCAATTTTAAAATTGAAGCATTTTCGATACAAGGATGAAAGTTGGCGTTTTTTTTTTACTCTTTTGATAGGCACATTTTCGAATTCAAATTGAACGAATAATTTTTTGCCGTAGGTAGTAAAATGCAATTTAACTCGAAAGTCTAAAGACTGTGTAAGTACATACTTAAATTACTTAATTATAAAATAAGGCGGATATCAATTATATTAGCACAAGATATTTGTCATCATTTTTATTATACACATAATGTGTAACACATTTACGTGAGTAATAAACATTGTTCCATACCATTTCAAGTGCAATTCGGAAAACATAATAAATAAAAAATAAGCATTTAACCATACTTATGTGGAACAAAAATATCAATGAACTAAAACTCTAAAACTAATTATCAAATAAATCGGAATATCAAGGTGTTCAGTTTGTGATACCCTTTATTTACACATTAATACAAACACAACTTTGACACGGATTCAGTTGTATTCTTTTAATTATCTTTTAGTTAGCCATAAATTAACATTATATATATATACCTACATAGAATCTATATATTATAGATACGTGTATTTCCTAATTAAAAGTGAATTAGTGTCAATCAAATCTATACCTTTATTTCTATAAAGGTCTGATCAAAAAGTACAGAGAAATAGTTAGGATGACCCGGTGAATAGGTACTTTTGACAACAGTTTATTTGGTGGTTGTATACATGAAAAACAAATGTGAAAGTACAATTATATAAAAGGAAACATTGTCCAAGACAAATGGCCTGTATACTTTATGATACAATAAATGCACACATTTCCGGTTTAGTTACAGATGTTCACAATACAAAAGACAATGCCATTTGGTATAAAATTCAAGTCGAAGTCAAGTCCATTTTGTGGCATATAGAGAGGAGATATAGCGATTTTGAAGCACTTCATAGAAAATTAGTTGACTCTCAAGGTAAATCATAATTCATGTATCGAAAATACAATAATGATCATCTGAATAAGTATGTAATGTTGTTAAAATATATTTTATAATTTTGTTTCTTTCATCCACAGGCATTCCTCGAGAAAACCTCGTTCTACCACCAAAAAAATTGATTGGTAATAAGGACCCACAATTCGTGGAACAGAGACGTGAACAATTAGACTTGTACCTTAAAAACCTGATGCAACTACTGGGCAAGAATCCTCCAGATGATCTTGCTCATTTCCTTTGTCTGTACGATTATGAAATCATTTATATGCTCCGTAAATTAGCCATTGATATTTTTGAAAAGGGGGATCAAGTGATTGAAAATGGAATGGCTTATGTCATGTCACCTTATCAGGTTTGATTTACATTATATCAATGACTAAACATTTACATTTATTTGTATTGATTGTGTGTGTATGTGTAACAATTTTGATAATATTTCATCTTGACATCTGTATTGTTTTTTCTATATTCATTGTAGATTTATGCCATTAATGAAAGGATGAAAATGCCGATTCCTCCTTTAAACACCATTGATAAGCGTCACGATTTCAGTCACATTGTTGATTTTTGTACGAGATTAAAAAGCTTAGAAATTATTGGAAGTAATATACCTCTTGGAAAAAGTACCATAATCGCCAATCAGTATTCCATGGATTTATCTCCTTTCAAATCCTTGACGGAGCTCATATTAAAAATCGTAAATGTTGGAAAACTTTCTCAGGTAATTTAAATACACATTAAATAAAATTTTGTTGCTCTGCCGGATAATATATAATTTAACAAAGTATTACCAACACAAAACAATGACTGTCTATAAATGTATGTATTGTAGTTACGAAATACATACGAAATCTAACGAAATTCTTTTATCCAATGTATTTATAATTAGGTTCAACCCGCTCGGCAAACAGTGGAGAGGATTTCAATACACAATTCGCATTTGGACTCGTTAAGTCAACTACTTTTGTGTGATACACTTTATAAAGCTTACAGTGAAGCAGGTTCCGTTCACATATGGCCAAATGTAAAATCCTTAAATATGAGTAATAACGTGATCAAAAATGTTTCGGATATTGGGGATTTAGTGCCAGCCCTTCGTCATATCGATTTAAGTTATAATCAACTCTGTACAGTTTTTAATGTGACTTCATTACCTTACTTGGAACATGTGTCGTATGCGGGGAACGTGATTGCATTTTTAACAAATCTCCATTTAAACTTTGGGAATATAAAAACTTTAGACTTGTCACAAAATCAAATTGAGAGTCTAGATGCATTTTCTAAATTGTACAGTCTTGTAGATCTTAATCTTAGTTGTAATCGAGTAGCATGTGTGGAACAAGTTCGTCATCTCTCTGATCTTCCTTGTATAGAAGTACTGATTTTAACTGGGAATCCTGTGGCATCTTCCGTTGACTACCGAGTTCGATCTTTATCTTATTTTGGTCCACGTGCAAATGATGTGTCGTTGGACAATGAAAAGGCTTCTCAGGGAGAACAGGATCAAATTAGTATACTCCAAGCCATTGCCATTGCACGTAAATCAATTATGTCATAATCCTTTCGGAATATATACTTTTGAACTATATTTATTACGGAGGTGCATTTTCTGTAAGGCCCGCAAAAACAAAACTTTTTTTTGCGGACCCCGCAAAATAAACAGACGCCATTTTCTTAGAAAAAATGGCTGCGGGCTTCGCCCGCAAAAGATTTGACATTTTTTGCCACAGCCCGCAAACTCACTGTGGCTACGGGCTTACAGAAAATGCACCTCCGATTTATTAAATATCAGATTTAGATCATATATACTAATACTATTATTATTACTATCCGTGTATTGAGATATGTTTGTATACATCTATAAAAACAAAAGAGGAAAAGGAACAATTTAATAATTTAATTTAACAATTTCCATTGTACTGAAAAATACTGAACATATAGGTGATAAAGATTTATTTTAATTTAGAAAGCTATTTATTTTAAAACGTTTTACAACTTTTATTAATTATGGTACATATACAAGTACATTAACATTAGATAGATTGTATTAGTCATGCTCAACACAGATACCGTATAACGTGTTGGCATTAGAGAGCAGAGCGGTATATAAAAGAACAAATAACTTACGTACGTGTTAGTAGTTATTAGTTATTAGAGCATTGAGCATTCTCTTATTATTAGTTAGTATTTAACTATAAATTATTCTATTGTATACATTTAACGAAATGTCGATTTAGTATACATCCCTGAATTCCTTCAATATGTATACTTTACTATCTTTTGATAAATTTACTGTTTATCTTGATGATATTAATATTAATATATACTTATATATAGGTATATCTCAAATATTGTCAATTACAGACCATTTTAAAATGAATAAATTTTATAAAAGTTTACCAGTACTATCGTACTTATACTTGCATACATTATCCCACTAATGGGAAATTATATACATTCCTTGAGCAACTCTAAAAACTCTAATAATACCCCTTACTTAATTTAAGTTTACGTTGTACACGAGAGTTTGTCGTTCGTTTATATTATCTATATGCAATATGAACTGACACTTTGAGTCTATAATATGCTCTCATTTAGAGCACTAGAATTTATAGGTCATTGTACCTGCGGAAATAATGATTTGCTTTATTCATAATATCAATAAAAAAAAGCGATAAAATAAGTGACAATTAAATTACATATCTATAGTAGATATTATTATTATCCACCTATTGAATTGATAGGAAATGAAATGGGGTGACGTTGCATGCATATTATCAAATTGGACTATATACTCTATAGTGAAAATATAAATACTTATAAACTATAAGTTATTAGTACAGGATATTGTTTTGCCGTGACAATTCAATCATTTCTATTTAAGATGACGATTTTATTAGAAACCCAGGAATTGGTGTAGTATATGTAGTATACGGAATCTAATCATATTTTTTTTTCATGAGGAATTAAATTTACGGACAGTGTTTGTTTTCCTTTCTGTTTAGGTACATATATTTTCTGATTGTTTTTTGTTTTCACAAAAAGATGAAGGAGACATCCAAAAGAGATGTCTCTCATTTAAACGGTTCATTTTCTTGCTTTTCATTGTCTTCGTACGCCTTACTATCATTTTAATGATGTGTACGCAAGTTTCTTAGTAGGCCGATTCGTATGCACACACAGTCCAGGGAAAGCTTCACAAATGAACTCACAATACAAGTTTCCTATGTGGAGAGAGAGAGAGAGAGGAATTAGAAATGTGCGGTAACTCAAGTATGTTGCGAGGAAGAGGTATGTACGTTTTAATCTAATCAATATTTGCCTTATGAAAGATTTAGCTAAGCACTTACTTAAATATGCAGGCACCTAGTCGAATTGAGAAGACAGGTAGGTAGACACAACTCATGTGTACACACAAAAATATACTCATACACATACACACCGACACCGACCCAGAGACCGACGAACCTGTACAATAATATAATGAAACGCTACAACTCCATTTCCAGATTCAATTGAACCAATCTAATGCCCGTTCGTGTGTATGTACATGTACATGGGCAAAACCGTTTGTATGTTTTTATGTGTCCGTATGCGAAAAGCAAGTCAAAATGCATACCTATAAGTATCCCATTTTAGTAGTGTACAGGAATAAAAGCATTACTTTCTTCCTATAGTATTTCGTTCCATTCCTTAGTCAATATTGTGTTTGCATTTCTTTATATTTTATATATGAGTAATACTTATTGAGTATACGCAGAGCGAGAGATACCTTTTATTTTGTCTTGTACCGTCTAGTCAATCCCAAGTCGGAACTCGACCAAAAAATACTGTGCGAATACTATTTGTACATACGGAGAGACATGTTCTACTTAATGGTCTCCTTGACTACTTTTAACCAAAGTTCACTAAATATGAATACATGTCGGCATTTTCAATTTATTTACGCTGTCATATCGTATCGTATCGTATTCCCAATTTTAAAAGTTGAGAAAGCGTAGAGCCGTCGAGTTTACTTGTACATACATAATATAATATAAGTACATACCAATGTACTTTGCTACCGGCTCACGATCAGTTTCAGTTCCATCAGAAAACGAACCAGACGCAAAACCCTGTCTTTGCAGTTGTATATATAGTGTGTTATATGTAGTCGCTAGCTACGTTTGTCGGCTACTCACTCGTCAGCAGTCAGTCGAGCAAGGTATTTTGTTATTATTATACTATACAGCTTATAGATTCTGTCCCCCCCTGCGGAGTTATTTGTATTGTGTTGTGTGAGTTTCTTGATTAGTTTTCTTTTTCTTTCCTCCCTCGTGGATTTCGGATTATGGATTGGACATTTACATAATATTCATCATCGAAATGGGGAAATATTTTGATGTGAAATCCCAAGTCAAATTTTCAAATTCATCTTACATCCAACTCCACAGCGTCAATTTTATTCCGTGGAGGGGAAAAACAAACTCGCGCTCATGTATAGCATGTTCTTTATTTTCCCGGTTTGAAAACTAAATGTTGGACGTGACTTCTTGGAATGTTTCCTTTCGTGTTTGACCTCTTCTCGTTTACTAATTCAAACGTTTCGACATCGTTTTGTATACATGTGACTTGAACTGTCATTGGAATCGTTCCTGCCCAACTCTCTCTTTTTCTCACCAATTTTTTTCCAAACAAAACTTGAAAAGTGAAAGTAACTGCAGTTGAAAACGGAAGGTAATGTTTTTCATTTTTTTAAAAAAAAAATAGTTTACATACAATACGGATTTTAAAATGTGCAAATTAAATAATACAGATATTTATCGAAAGCTAGAAATGTACGTGCTTGTATTCATTTTTTTTTGCTATAGGCAAGAAATAGGAAACACGTTGGTTTGGGGTTTCTTTTGTCGCCCCTGAAATTATGTTTTATGTCACAGTCAAATGACTTATAGGCCGTGAAATATTTTCTCTATTCATTAGCAGCTAAAGAAAATACATATGGTGAGTCTAAAGTACAATATGTATTATTTAGTTGGAAACGTTTTATATTTGATAGTTACCATTTGGCTTGAATAATCGTAGGAAATTCCGCTTTGTAATATTATAGATTTTACGTTTCGGAGGCTACGTAAATACAATAAAAGTTTCTGGGTGTGTATATACAAACACTTTGTACAATTTCCATCAAAGTGTTTTTAGTTTTGGTCTGAGTCTACACACACACACACACACACACGATGACGATGACTCTCCGAGTACAGGGAAAATCTGACTGACTGAATAAGTGTATGAATCATTTCCATCACGCTAAAGCATACAAATGTTTCACTCTCTCGTTTCCCACACCAAGTCCAAATTGTTTGCCTATCCAATGTCCAAAAAAGAGTAGACCAAACAAATGATGACATTTCAATTTATTGACCAAAATTTTTTATCTCTTTCGTAAAGTGCTCTGTTTTCTCTTTTATTCTCATAAATAACAATTTTTTAAAATCACATGAATTGGATTTCCATCAAGGCAGGTAAAATTTGTCAGCTTTGAATTTGAAATCAACTCATGCAAAACTTAACGAATGCTCGGATTTAATAAAGATTTCCAAAGCAATCTACATTTCTCCAACATGCAGACTATATATAATATATTCCGTTATTCTGCCCCGACACATTTACAGTTTCTAATATATAAGAAGAAAAAGTTCAATACTTAAATAAAGTTTAACCGAGAAAACTTTATTCCGTGAATTTCTACACAATACTTTTGTATTTCTATTTCTATATCCATAGATATGTTAAAAACTAGAGCTGGAGGGAGTTGATAATGTGTGTGTGCTCTCAATTCTCAATTCCCAATATAAAATTATAGTGTTTCACATTTGTAATCGTCGGCATGGTGTATGTAAAAAGTCACATGTCAGTGATTTGGACGGAGCAGACATCAAAATAAAGTATACTGAAGAAACAACATTAGAGTAATTACTAATATTTCTTTATGACTCTGCCGTCTCTTGACACATACATATATATACGTTTACAGTGTTTACACAAATTTTGCGGACATTACTTTCAAGTGACAGCTCCTGTCAGACTTTATTTAGCCATTGATTATCCTACAAACATGTACAAACGCTCAACTTTTTCTGTGTGTCCCACAGTTTTTTACTTTCAAGAAAAAGTTCCTCTACAATATTTTCCCCATTCGTGTTTACCCTTCAAATGTTTGTTTGTTTGTTTGTTGGTTGGTTTGTTATGCAGATACAAAAGCTTATTAGGAGATTTTGAAAACGTAATATATATGTACGATATATGCAAACAAAATTTGTGCAAAGAAAATCATTTCCATACGAAAATAGATTCACATCATCAAAATGTTTGAAACCACCACAAGGTTTTATTCTTTTATTGAAAGCCAAAGTCTTATCCCCAAATCAATTCTAATGATATTTGAGATATTTCATCAGTGTATAAAATAAGACAGTCACAAGCAAGATGATTTCGTAATAATTTGAAGGACTATTAAAATGATTGCTAGACAAATTGCGTATATCATTGCTTATTGTTTTAGATGACAGTTACATAAAGAGAGAATCATAATGATTAGTTTACTTAAATGACATGACAGAGCTTCACCACTCCTTTATCGTAAGAATCCTCAGGTGTGTTTTCTCCCCTTGTACTCCTGTGTTTCTTTGTGTAAATATGTACTGAAATTATACTCGTAAATATGCAATAACAAACTTCACCCTCGATTTTTCTACATCAACTAATAAATTGCGCTGGATACTGAATACATGCTCAGTCACCGTCTGACTATTACTCCAGCTCCACATCAAATAAGGAAACTCGAACCAGCTTTGTATTTTGTATTTAATGAATTTACATAGTATGTAGTTGCAAGTGAATATGTAGGTATTTACTTTACATTAAAAGTGCGAGTCCATAGCTAAAGACTGTTTAATTACCATTTCCCAATGAAAACCGTTTCCATTTTCTAGTATTTTCTATCGTATCGTGTATATATATATGATTCTGAAGGACATATTTCAGTATGCATCATTATTTTCGGTCGATAAAGCCCATACGTTTGTTTTGATGTGGGAAAAGGTGTACGCGGCATCATCTGTACTATACAGATAAATGATGTGAAATTAAGTCGAAACATTTGAAATTCAAAGAGTAGAGTACACACATGTCAATACACAGAGTATATGTACAAAGAGAGAAAAGACGTTGGAAGACATATACCTATATCTATTATATATATCTGTATTTTGACATTCGAGTCCGCCTTTTCCATTCATTTCTCTTGTGTGTTGTACCAAGTCAAATGTCAAATTGGAAATGCCATCAACCATCAACCATCTGTATTTTACTTGAATTAGTAAAGATACCCTCAACTGCTCCGAATAAGAATGAGAGATTCGAAGGAAGGAATGCATCTGGTGGTCAGCATCGAACGTGTTGGATTTTAAAGCTTCTCCATGTCAAAGTTCGTATATCACAATCACAGGTATTAGAAAATCGTTTTGTTCTATTCTCCATTTCCACATCCATACAGGCGTGACAATCAATGCTTTCTGTCAAATTCATTTTAGTTCATATATAGTTTTGATATAGTTATATAAATTTCGTAGTTGGGTTGGTATAGTGTAAATGACTGACTTCAAGATGAAATGGCCATTTAATATCGTATCTGTACAAACAGCTCATGCACTTTCTTCCGACGTGAGTGTATAGTTAGTACCATTATTTTATTCCCATATTTCCTGAATGAGAACCTTGAACATGTGTTCATGTAACCTTTGATTTTTTTAATGACCCCTTTTAGTTCTCTATTAATATTCTGTCATAAAAGTCTTAATGATGTTATCAAAAAAAATACACTACACCACTACATTACGTGTACAGTAGATTTGTCGAGTGCAAAAAGCTTTAGTATTGTCGTCCGTTATCAAATGATTTTTGCAGTGTTTAGGATTTGCACTTCTTTTAAAATTTTATATATGTAGTTTTTTTTTTGTTTTACAGGTAGAAATATCAAATATAAAATATGACTTGGTGCAAGTTGACAATTTAAAATCTCATGGTTTTTTCAATGCAGAGAGCATCGGATTTCTATAGAAGAATCTGAAAAACAAAACACTTCTCGACGTTTCCACACATTTCCCGTTGGTACATGTACAATATGTATGTAGGTACATAGTGCCTATACATATATATATCTATAGTACGCTCGTTTCCGACGCAGAGTAATATCTATTTACTATAGTATCCATTTCTTATTTTGTCTGCAAAAAGGAAAGGGGTAAAAAAGAGAAAGAAGAGTAAAAATTTCTCCACAGATTTTTGCAATAAAACTTTCTTTCCTCATTTTTTTCAGTGTCAGCATATATGTATTTCTCATTCATGTTATTATATTAAATATGATGGCCAGTACCAGTTGTTTAACTGCTAAAAATACATGGGAGTTTTGTACTACACAAATACGATATGTTTACAATGTTAGATCCTTTGGACTAGGAAGTTTAGAATTTTGTCTGCAGTATGTAAATGGGGATTTCTACTACCTATAGATTATTTGCTTATTGTTTGACCATGTGAATGCTTTGTTGTTTTTTTTCACCTGTATATTCCTAACCCAAAAAAGAAAAACGGGACATTTCGTTGGGCGAGCACAATTTTATTTTGCATTTACTGTTGAATCCGAAAAAAACTGTATATATATTATTATATGAGTTGGGGAATGAGTTGAAAGCTTAAGTGTTTTTTGAATGTTTTATTGTTTACTTTTGGTTCAATCTGTCCAAAACATGTACCTAAATACATACACAGGTTGTATGTTTCAGATTTCAAGTGCAAAAATTTTTCAAACTGCACTCGTATACACACACGTTGAAATAATGAAGGCTGAATTCTCAACCGGTGGTGAACGGTGAACATGGAAAAAGTTCACTTATTAGCAGGAATTTGAATGTTTTATTCGTGTCGTTCATGTTATTGTGTATATATGAGAATTATAGAAATAGTCGTCATTTGGCATGTAGGTATAGTCGTTAGAATAGATCACACACGTGATCTCGCTGCTCGAATCGTCAATGCAGTTTTTCTTGGAGTTGTAATATTTATTCATGATGTGGATTATTCATTATTGTAGTCTGCAATTGTTTTTCTGGTCAATTGCCACAGTTTCTAATAAAAAAACACATCGTTTGTTTCTCTGCTCTGTTCGTTCACCTTTCCCCAATTATTTCCGTTTGATTTTAAATTTTATTTCGACTTTGGAATTCTTATCTAAAGTTTGGATTTTAAACTATGCAGTTGATTTGCATTTAAAAAATTTGTAAAAGGAAAATGTAGAAAAAATATGTATATAGGAATTAGGAATGAACGTCTGACAAATGAACTACTGAAAACTTATAAAAAAGATGACAGAAGACAAATAGAAAGTCGACATGTAAACTATATGACACTGTTGATAATTCGATTTATATACCTAGTCACAATCTAAGAAATTCTGTTCATGTGCAAGGGAAATGCGGATTTGTGTTGTAGTTTTGTTTTAAATTTTGAATTTCATTCTCCAGTAAAATAAAACAAAAGCCGATGGTCTGTTGTAAATAACTTTTCTTACACTGATTTGTAAACAGGATTCCCCATGTATACATGTTTTCCCAATGATAACGATTAGGAAAACCTTAAAAAAAACGTTTATGGCCTATATACATGTAAACGATATAAGCGTAGATGTGTAGGCAGACTTTGCTTTTGATAAATAGATTTTTATTTCGCCCTGACTCGTCTTATGTGTACACTGATACATACCTAATTTTTTTCGATAAAACTCGAACAAATTACTATAGTACATGCCCATTTTTTTCTCCGGATGCATTTTCAAATACATATCTGTAATCTGTGTATTTAAGTAGGTACTCAACTTTTGATATTTTTAAAGCTTAAAACTTAATCTGCTTCATATAGCCGATAGAGAAACTTGATTATGGTGGCGATCACATGTTTAGACAAATATTTACTTGAGAATCTATCATGTACAGAGGGTTATGCAAGATATTAGGACCACTTTTCAACAACCTGCCCTGGTCTTCCTTTGTATTCCATGGTC
>JAIUND010002417.1:0-22617 GCA_034699125.1 Gisinianus flammeolus
AATTTGGACAACAGGGCGTTTCAAAGTGAAGCGAACTTTGCGCTACAACGCGAGCAGAGAATAAATGAATACCCCTATTAAATGTTTAATATATATCGTATTTCCACACTCTCTCATACATATATAAGGGAACTGCGGGTAAAAATGTACCACCTTTACATATTGAAGGGCCCGACTTTCTAACATGTGGATGACCCAAGTGGTACATTTTTACCCGTAGTTCCCTTAGTTTTTCTTCATATTATTATATATAAAATGCTATTGTGGCTCAAAGTATTACGGGCATATATTTTTGGCGAGTGGGGGGGGGGGGGAGGAATTATATATACGATAGACATCCACCACAAAAGAAGTTGCGTCCTCATCATTATTAATCTTATAGCTCATTTAACATTATTCATACTTAAGTATGTAGAGTAATTAAAGTGTTTACAACTATGTATATACAATGATGACAAATGACAAATGACAAATGACAAAATACATTAAACATTAATTGGCTTTGAGTTCATCAATTTGAGAGTCCTCCATTTTTTATTTATTTCATCTGTTTGTTCCAAATTCATATATATATATTCGAAGCCTCACTTTATCTTTTTATCTTTATTTTATTCACACCTCTGAAAAAAAAAGTGTACAGATCAAACAACATTTGGATTTATATAGCATTAAGCAAATATTTATTGGAAAGAAAAAAGGCAAGTTAATTCAATAAAATATACAAAAATCATGATCATGTGCTTTTCCAGCATATACAATATAGCATATATAAATATTATTACGTAGTAAAATATAGTAAATTCATTATAGGAATTGAAAACAGTAAGAAAACATAACGAAAATACATAATGTGTGGATTGTGTTTAAGAATGCAGAGTACAATGTGTCCATGTCCATGTAAAACAATGAAAATCACAAAAAAATCACTGAAAGAAATTTTGTTTTGTTGTTGGAAAGGAAAAAAAACAAAAACAAAAACACGGGCTTGGATGGATTTTATTTTTACACGGGTATATAGAAGATATATATTTATATATAGGTACATACATAGGTACATATTTTTATTTGTCAATGACGATGGTGGTGGTGAATTGAGATTGACTAATATTCTCCATGCGGGAAGAGCATGGTGGATAATTGCGCGAGTAACTGGACATTCCACGAGCTGGGAATCCACCTTGACTAAAACTATTATTTGCATTGGTGGTGGTGGCGGGTGCTCGTCGACGTCGAATCGGTAATCTCCTCAAATTCCTCCTCCTCGCCAACATCCCACAACCAAATGTTCTTAGAAACTCCGTTTGAAATTTCTCTACAAATATATAAAATCCAATATCATCAACAAACAACCATTTTTTTGATTGGTTTCCATTTCTTTAGAGTTTAGAGTCACAAATTCTGATTTCACATTTCATATTCCCCGTTCACATTATCATTATCATCATCATCATCATCATGCATTAATTAAAATTAATTAAGAAATGTCCGTAGAGGAAGTTTTTCAAAGGGGTTCTGGGGAGAGAGAGAGAGAGAGGGGTGGGGGGAATGATGGGGGGTCTGCTGACAGGCAACGACGGGGAGTTAAAGGAAGCGACATTACGACATGAAGTCATCATATAGTACATGTACATAATTTATAATTATTTAAACACAAAGGCAATAATTTCATCAGTCCTTTGTTTGTCCTTTTCAAATTCAAACCCAAACATGCAAAAACAAAAACCAATCACAGGGAATGAGAGAAAACTTAAGTCAAAGGAAAAGACCCCAGAAAACCAACAAACACAATAAACAAAGAAAATATGAAAGGGGGAGAAGAGAGAGAGAGGCAGAGACAGAGACAGAAAGAGAGAGAGAGAAAGAGAAGGGTGACAACCTGAGAAGCAAGTAATAATAATAATTATTATCAAATGAGGATGTATACATGAAAATGCACTGAGCAACTAAACATTTGGGGTAGACAATTTGGGGGGAAAGGATTAATTAAAAAACAATTTGTAGAGGAAAGAGGGGAGATTTCATAGTCAACATTTAAATTAATTAAGTTTGGTTTTTCATATATAATGTAAAAAAGAAAAAGCACCTATTTATGAAATTGAAGAATTGAGAGAAAACATAAATATATATGAAGTTTTTGAGTTTTGAGTTTTTGAGTTAAAGACATGGAATTTTTTAATGTTGTTCAGTGTGATGTTGTGGCAGCCCTGCTGCTGCTGCTGACGGCTAAACACGGTTGACCTGCCGAACTTGATGATTCACTTGATTGGTGGAGTAGACTCTGGAACTTGGAACTTGGTACCTGGAAGGATGAGGGAAACAAAACTGGAACGCTCGTGCAAATTCTCTTCGAAATTTGTCTGCAAAAATCATCAATGAAAAAAAAATGTATCACTTCACCCTCCAACTGATCGATCGATTGATCTCTACCAGACGACGACAATCCTCTGCACAGACAAAAATCAAAGAATGTGCATAATCAATACGAAATATTTACGACCGCAAAAAATGTGTCAAGTCATTAAAAAAGAAGCACAAATATTTACAAGTCAAAACAGTCAAAAACGTCTCGTTCAGAATCATCCAATTGATGCGACCGTCAAACAGATGGAATTATCTTTTAATGAATCTAGACCAATTGAAGGAATTCAATTACTATATACCGTCAACTGCTAAATATGTAGATTCTAAATCAATAATCAATATGTAAGGTATGTTATTCAAATTCAAATTTCCAAAAAGTCTATCTCAAATTACGGCGTCTCTTTGCTTACAATTTAAAAGACAATGTACACAAAAGACTTGATGTTTCCCCTCATTTCTTTTCAAAGTACACGCATTGAAATTTCTTTTCTTTTTATTCTGAGTTTTCATTACGAATGACAATTTGAGAGTTCTTTCACCCTCTCCGTAATTTTTGTATCGTATTCGGGCGAACCACAAGCCACAAGTTCGAATTCATTGTCATTGTGGACTCGACATTTGTTAGGATTCACTAACAAAAAGAAAGTCTTTTCATAAATTCTTTCTCATTGCTCAATGGAAATGAGTGTGCAAAACGTAATATGTTGTGCAAATGAGTATATTCACATCCAAATTGTACATAGAAAGTTGTGAATGATGGAAGTGATTGAAGGAAAGAGTGACAGAGAGAAGATAAACATCATTTCACAAAAAGTATTTTATACCCACACAAGAACTACGATTGTATTGAACAAATTCAAGCATGCGTTACGACATCAATTATTTTATCTCCAGAATTCGGATTAAAATAGAAATGGAAAGCTGATGAAAACAACAACGAGGAAAAAAAACCAAATTCCTTTTGATATTGATATTGTTATTGTTACAATATGGCTAAATTGTTAAATTTCAATTGCTTACGCACATTGCGTTATTGAGAAATCCCTTTGGAGTCTAAATACAATCAGGAGGAACAAGAGATAATTAGAAGAGAATTCACTCACTGTCGTCATTGGCCAACTCTTCCTTCTTCAGATATATCCGAATATTCCGAACAAGTCCGAAGACTTTTACTTATTATGTATTTCCCATTTCCTTTACAATGACAATGCGAAAGGCGATTGGCAAAAGAAGCAAAGACTGTCGGAGAATGTGGCAATGACCAAAATAATCCTCATTCCCACATTCTTCGTCTCTCCAGACGACGCAAGATTAAAAGTCCCACACTATGAAATTACCTACAAGGAAAATGTGCAGAGTCCTGAATTCCAGTGAGTGGAGTGCCATTTCATGTACATACTTTTGTTCTTGTTAGATTCACTCCAAAGCTCCTTAATTTTAAATAAGACAAATCCTGGAAAACGGAAAATTAGGTCCTGAAACAATACACTTTCCTTATTTAAACTACACACACACAGACGGTAGAGAAGTGAAGAAAACGATCGAGAGGAAACCCGAATTCTAAGTCAAGTCCACAAAGGTCTCAAGACGTTGAGGACCAAGAGATTGTCGGCTTTTTCACACCCATAAACCTAATGGCTTTACATCCGGATTCCCATTCCCACTAAACTGACTAAACGCAAGTAATCGGAACAATATTAAGCGACTATTTATTTAGTTCACAGTCTTAATTAGTTTTCCTTGACTCGCTCACAAAAACAAAACAAAACAAAACAGTCACAGAACAGGAGAAAGAGATGGAGAAAAAGTTAATGGTCAGGAGACCAAAAAAAAGACAAAAAAAAAACGCTCATTATTTTCTTTGTTTCTCTTGAAATTATGGAGGAATGAGTTGGAGGAAGCAAGCCAAGATGATTTCCTCAGGCAATCCACACTTAAAATCTTCATCATCCATCATCAAATAAACAAATTTGAAATTAGGACGGACGGCAAGGACCTCAAAATGTGAGTATATTTTGTTTATTCCTCTTTGTGCCTTCCGCTTGAGGAATGGTTGAATTTTACATTGTACTCACCAAAGATCCCACTAAACCTTCCGCTGTGAGTGAAGAATCCGCGGGCTCATTTTGTTACTCTCTCTCGGCTCTCGAATAGTTTAATGATGACTGTGTGTCTCATATGCAAAACTACACTACATAAACGGGATTTCTTTATTATGCCTTCCGGCTGCAATTCATACTTTACTTTCCCTCGACTTTCCCTTAATTTTGACCAACATTGCTCAATGTAGTTAATTATGTGAATGCGGAGTCCACATATTCACTACAGATATTTACTCCACGAATGATTACACACATTTAGAATTGAAAATATAAACAGTTCGAATAACTTTTAATTTGTGGTGTACATTATGTAACCAAAAACCAAAATAAACTCAAACGGAATACTAATTCTCTATACCCCAAACAACTAGAAACTAAATGAATAGGGAAATGAACAAAACTCGAATGTCGAGTGAGACTCGAGAGAGAGAGAAAAGAAAACAAGAGTAAAACATTTTGTGGTCTTTTCCCCTCTTTGTGGACTAAATAAATTAGATTTTGGCAATGAAAATGAAATGAAATGAAAATGAGAGGATTCATATAAAATGGACGAGTGAAATGACATTAGTTTATTGACACTGTAAAACCAGTTACGGGGTTGACTGTCAATATTTTCATATGCGTAAATACGGAATATCGTATGCTGAAACTTCCAGAGTATGTACGATATGCTCAACGGAAGGATGACGCATTATATTTACATATATTGTTATCTGTACACTTTCCCTTGTGCACACCACCAAGTTAAGTTTAATTTAGTCTGGGAAAAGTATACAACCGTCTCGACGACAGCTAAGATAAGACGATTAGAAATTAAATTTTTATATAAAAGAAGACTCAATTGCGAGCAAACTCTTTCTGACGATAAGATAAGATATTCCCTCCTCCGCATCCACTAAGAAAATAAAAGATTTCATGCTTTCAGAGTACTAAAGAAAAAGTTGAGAATTTTAATCATTTTGACGTCCTCACACAGCCTCAAATTTCTTTTTGGTTGACTGCTATATGAATTTTGAAGCCTTAAAAAATACCATACTAAAATTAGCATCCTCACCGTGAACTGTGTGATGCGTAAAAAAAAAAATCAAATGTTCCAACGGTAATTCGACAAATTATTGTCTGTGCGTTCATTCAAAATCTATATGGAGAACTCACCGTGATTCAATTCAATATTCAATTCAATTGGAGGAATCCATAATATAAGTATAGTCAGTATATAGTCAGTACAATGAGAGAGAGCGAGTCATTTGTAATTCCTAAATCTTCCCTCCTGTCCAATAAAAACACGATCAATTATCCACATGGGAATTGCCTCGTTTTATTCCCATCACGCCGGAAATGAAAGTCGTATAAAACAGGGGATTTTTTTTTTTAGTGGTGGTGGATGGAGAACACCCAAGTCGTTTCATATGAAGTCAAAATTCCCGAAAAGGAATTAGAGAAGCGGCAGACTATGTTTTTGCTTTCATTCAAACCTTTTTCAAATCCGAACAGATCCAAATCCAAATCTGACTAATATTTACATGTTTTTTTTTGTTACAAGAAAAAATTCCTTCAACAGCTAATTTCTCTACGACAGAAATCCGATTCATCACTCGAAGTCTGGCAATTAAATGAGAGGAAAGAGGAAGTACGACGAAACTCATTTACGACAAAAATAAAGTCTGTCTCGTCTTTCGTTTCGTTTCGTTTCGTTTCGTCAAAATGTAAATGGAAATCGTCTGTGATGTCGTCGATCGTTCAAAAACCAATCTAGGTCTCGTTTATTTTCTGCAGGTAATTTGTTTAGAATTTCGAACATTTGACTTTGAGAACGGTGAAGTGTAGTTGTACTGGAAAAAAAACCTTGTGCTATTTTCTATATATAATATAGTCGACAAAAAAGTGAAATGTGATCGAAGAGAGAGAGAGAGAAAGTGAGAGAGATAAAAAGAGAGAAGGAAGAAGACGAGTGTTGAAATGATGTTGGTGAGTGAAGTTGAAGTGCTGGCTACAAATATATACTTATATATATATACTTATATCGTACAGATGGAAAGAGATGAAGGTGAGGAAACTAATAATAAACTAACTAGCTAACAAGTAGTTGCTATAGTATAAATAAATCTCTACTATGTAAGTAAATACATGTGTATTTAATACTAATAAGCTTGAAAAAAAAAGTCAAAGGACAATCTCAGCCAAAGCTCTAATTATTTGGTAGTTGGAATTGAAGGAAAATACGGCCACGGTTACGTTCAGTATAAAAATACAGTGAAGTATGCAAAAGAGACAGACAGAGAGAAACAGAGAGAGAGTGAGAATGAGAGTGAGAATGAGAGAGAGAGAGAGAGAGAGAGAGAAATGGAGAAGAAAAGAAGAGACTTACGACTCATAAAATTGTAAATGAGGGGATTGATGGCCGAGTTGGCATAGGGAAGGAGATGAGTAATGCTAACGATAGCTCCAAGTACATCATTTTGAGGCATCTCAAACACCAGACTGAAAATAAACACACACACATTCAATATTTGGTTACTATGTACTTTATTAAATTTCCTGGAGAATCGGCAAACAAGTGAGAAACGACTACAGAATACTTTGTTGTATAATGATTTTGAGGGATAAATAAGTTGGGATGGGAATCCCATCTCCTTGAATCTACCTGAGAATGCTGTACAAATGCACGGGGAGGTAGCAAATAAAAAAAATGATAACGACCATCACGAGCATCTTGGCTGCTTTTCTTCGAGACCGTAATTGAAAATCCACTGCATTTCCTTGAGAAATTGAAGTCCCTCGATGAATCGGCGTCAGTACTATCCAAAAGAGAGAGAAAGAGAAAAATAAATATATTATATCGAGTTTCCATTAAATCAATTTTCAATTTCAACTGGCACTGATTTGTGTACACACTTGATTTCATTTTCAAATTGACACGAACTCAAATTACTTGAACACACACACGACTAATGAGATGACGTCACGACTCTCTTCTATTTTTGATCTGTGTCGTACATACTCATTTTCATTTTCATTTGTATTCGGATTTGGACGGGAGACGGAATTTTCTAAAGCTCAGGAAAACTGAGGGGATTGGTGGAAGCAAAGTCCAGCCAGAACTGAAAACTCTCGTTCCAACAACAAGACGATTTATTTATATTTTTAATCTTGATCTTAAAATCTCCTTGTTTTTCTATTGTTTTGCTTTCTCTCTGGTTGCTTGGAAATAGGGAAAGTCTGAAGAGAGAGAGAGACAAAGCGTGTGTGGATTAGAATTAATTTCCCGTATACAATTATTCATGGGAAAACCAACAAGTATGACAAAAAATGTATTCAAATTCCGGCTAGTATGAGTAAAAACTTAAACTTAAAGCTACAATCTGAAATTGAAAGGTGTCCCATTTTCCTTGTTCTTCTTCCATTTCTTCTCCTTTTGAGTTAGAAAATGCTAAATTTTCACTTGGACCAATTCAAATCCCAAACGAAAACGAAAGCATATACATATATATATATACAGATAAAATTGCATATTTTGCTCGCTTTCATCTTTCTTCCCATTTCATCTTCATCTCTCAAGTCGAAAATACAAAGTCCTGAATCCAAAATTACAAAAGTAAACTGGAGATGAAGAAAACGAAGGGGAAACTAGAGAGATTAGTTTCCAGTGGAATCTGAATTCTCACTCACTGACTCTCCCATCCTTTTTGTATACAGAAACACATTGGTACATAAATAAATACAAACACGCTCCAGTGTACAATGTACAATGTACAATGTAAATTCAAAATATGTAGAGTAAACAAAAAAAAACTGGAGGCAATTCCCTTGAATAAATACTCATTTGTAATTTTATTTCTAATTCCTTGTCCGGACATTAAACATCCAGCCGTTAAATTTCCAAACCCAAACCCAAACCCAAACTTAAAATCCTGTTTCCCTGTGTGTACCGTATATACTGCTATAGAAGCCCACCCTCTTATAGAACCTCATGTCTGCAGAGACTAAATCCTGCACCCATGTCAAATACATTGTCGTACATATATAATTCTCACGTTCCCCACTGGGGTTCTACATAAGATTTTCCGATGCAACCCCTGGGGTTCTATAACAGTATATACGGTAATTGCCTTCGGGGGAAGATGAGACGACTCAATGGGATGATGACTAAAAAAAACCTCCCTTTAAAAAAATCCGTGTTCTCCTCCAAAATTACAAAATTACTCCGAATCGTGAATTATACTACTTTGTAAATTGTAATAAAACGCTCGAGGCTCATGCATACAAATCCCTATTGAAATAATCCAGAGAGAGATCCTTCAACAGATCCACAAGATGTTCCCAATAAAAAGCAGCGAATAAATTTCATTTATTTAATTTTCCTTCGTCTTCTCTTTCCCTGTCTTCTCTCTGCCTTTAAATTTCATAGAAGCATCCAAACGTGTTAAAAACACTAAAATATACTAAAACATTATTTTTGAGCCATTTCATTTTGTTTTCCTCTCGTTTTAAACTTTCAGGTTTTGTAATTTTTTTTTTTCTTCTTTTACTCATTATTCTGGAGAGACTTACAAGGAATTTAAAAGCACTTGAAATTATACGAGTTGTTAACAAAAAAAATTGTTGAATGCTAGAGCAGATGCTCATAATTTTCCATGTATATTCAAGTTCAGAACAAGAAGAGCTCGTTTTTAGGCCATCAAATTTCCAACTGCATGTGAAATGAAAATATAGGAATTCAAGACGAGGACATTTTATATATATACATACATGTATATATTTTGTAATTGCAATGAGTTACGAGCTGAATAGTAAACGTGAGGAAATAAAGGAAATAAAGGGCATGACAGAATGGAATTTAACTGTACATTTGCCACCCACCCATAAAAAAAACATGAACACGCTCTCTCATTCGTATACGTCTCCGTGGATGTAGATTGTGGATTCAACCATCTGTACACCACCAGTCAGCCAGCAGCCAGTCTCACGTGTCGTCACATCACAGATATATATTTATTTACATATATTGCAATGCAAGAGGGAAAATTATGGGGATTGCAAAAAGGAAATCAATGGGAATTGACGACGACGAGAATGAGGATGAGGATTTGTGGGTCAGTAGTGAAAAGTCAATGTGACTCAAGTTGAATCGTGTTGAGTCAAAAGTAGCAATAAAAGTTATTTAGGTTTTTTTTAGTGGCCATTTAACCTTGCTCAACTCAACAGGGAAAGGAGAAACCTCAAAATGACATCATTTTCATTTTCAACAACTGTCCAGGGTGTATGTGTGTGTACATAACTACTTACAGTATACAGTAGAACATGAAGAATGCGAGGAGGGGAAAAGGGAAAAAACCTGAAGAGAATGACTGTGGTTGAAAGAGAGAGAGAGCGAGCGATTTCATATCAAGTCCAAGTTGCGTGCCCGCGTCCGTCGAGGTTCGATGCTGATGGGCACAAGATCTGAATTAAAGCTAACTTTAAGGTTCAAATTGCTCTTTGCTATTTGAACCTCACACGATCAACCACCATAAACCATCCAAATGGAGAAAGAGAGAGAAAGAGAGAGAAAGAGAGAGAAAGAGAGAGAGAGAGGGAGGGAGGAAAAGTCGTAATAAAATCGTCTTTTCTCTTTCTTGTTCAAATGATCAAAGGTAGATTTTCCAACGCTCGTTGAGCAATCCGAATGAGCTGAGTCCTTTCTTCAATCTATTAAGAGCTTTCCCCTTTCATTCTCTCTTTTTTTCCCTCTTTGCTCTTTTCCATCCACCATTTACAATTTGGAATCACCCACCCAACTTTTACTTTATCTATAGACAGAAGGAGAATATGTGTGTACGTTGAAGTACAGAAGTAAATATACACAGGACAGACCCCCTCTTTTTGTAACTAGTACCTTACAAACCCCAAACCACACGCGTTAAATTCACAAGGATTTTTTTTGTGCAGAGTCGCTCGTCACAGCAAATTCTCACATGCCAAGATTACAGATTAAAGGACCGACCATGGCTTCCAATTCCTCTCCCTCTCTCTCTCTCTCTCTCCCTCTCCCTCTCTCTCTTGTCTCTATCATCTTCATTTCTACAGAAGCAGAAGGCAGAAGAGGAAACTCTCTAAGAAATCTTAACATCATTAAACTTGCATGGCTCCTAATAAATTTTCTGCATCACTATGCTACCTACTTCAATTGCAATTTGCCATATACCGATTTAAGTACTTTCCCTTTCCTTCTCTTTCCCTTCATTTCTTCATTTTTTTTCGTCCTTGAGACGATAAATGGAAATGGAATTGGGATTCGAGTCGAAGTTTGTGACTTAAAGAAATAAAGAAAACTCTGTGAAAACTTTACCTACCATGCAGACATTTAAAATTATTACATATTTTCTTAATGACAGATTCAATGGGCAATTGAAATTGAAATATTTCCTACACAAAAAAGAGACTCATTCAAATTCAAATATGTTTGGAGACTCCACAAAGTAGTACCAACGGGAAATAATTTTAAAGGACCTGCGTTCAAGTCCTGTGTAAACTTCCTCTTTGACTTACTAAAATTTCTTTACACAATTCCTCGTTCCATGATGTGTGTCTCTGTCATTTGTGTGAATTGGAAATTGGGAAATTTGAGGGACTTTTCTTTAAACTGTGGAGCGTGAAATGCATGGGTAATGAATGAGACGAGGAAAAAACTGAGAACCAACTGTTTTTGTGTGGGAGTGGAAAGATAAGTAAATATTTTGGGAGGCAAGAGCAAATTGAGTAGACGATGTGAAATTGAAATGATGTCAATTGTGTAATTATTTTATTGTTGTCTGTATTGTTGTACCGTCTGCTCCGTCTATCGTGTCTGCTCCTGCTCCCTCACATTTAATTCATTTTCGTTTACTGAGCCCACTCACAGACTCCCAGACTTTATTTCAGACTCCCAGACAGACTGTGGACGAGACACTTAAAATTTAATGAGACGTGAAAAACGGTGCATCGTGAAATATACGGTGGACTGAAATATATTTGAATACGGTTTATAATTTATGGTCGTCCTTTATCTCACATGATTTAGAAACTCATTGAGGATTTAGACGGGGAAATATCACAAAAACACGGACGTGTACTTCACTTGTGTCCATGCATTAAATTAAAAAATCTAAATACTCGTACGTGAACTGCAAAAAAGTCAACATACAACATACACAGTAATATCTGTATGAAGTAATGTGTACACACACGTCAGACACAGACAAATGCAGAAAATACGCAATCCTGAGCAAACTGTTGGCTCGTGCTCTTTTTTGTCTCTGCTGGCAATGCAAAAATCCATGGGAAAGCCTAAAATTCCAAATGGATTTTTGTCTGGGTGACACACTAAAACCAAGTTTGACTCTCTCAAGTGTTTTGGGGAGGATTTTATGACCGTCGTAATGACACTGCCGGTACCACGTTCAATTCCCCCAAGAAGAACACATACAATTTACAATTCAACAGACAAAGACGATGGCAAGATACCCAGCAGCAGCACCACCAATTCCTGTACATCAGCAGCAATTTTACTCATTTAGGGTTTTACTTAGGAAGCTTAACTCCATCACATCTCTACAGATCTCTCTCTCTCTCTCCCTTTCTCTCTCTCCACTCTCGAACATATGCAAACGTACTTCGGATTTGGAGTGTGCCAAATCAGCCTAAAGTTCCTTCAAAGCTGTGAACCTGGAAAACACAAACACATGTGATTCCCTTTCCATTCCCATTCTATCGTATTGACTAGCTTAAGGACTCACGCCCACAAATACCAACCTCCTACCCCACATACATAAACAAACATACACACACACACACACTTGAAACAAATGCCGTCTCCTCCATACCATAATAATTCTCATCTAAATTGATTTCAGTCATCCATCTAACGTGTTTACGTTGGCTCCTTGTCTGAGGGATTGACGAACTGCACTCCGCACAAACAGCAACACACAAACAACAGTCAATCCTTCGTATGTATTATTTATGTATGTGGGAAAACAAATAAATTCCCAGCTTCAAAACTCACATGACAGTGACTTTCTAATCGGATTTTATTCTGTCGTCAATTTAACAGAAATTGAAACTTAACTCTTGTAATTGTTCACAATTACACAATGGAAAATGCTGAATGTGTTACACACACACACACTCAGCAGCTCAGCAACTCAGACTACGCATAGTCAAATACGTCACTCGAGCGTAATTCTCATTTTCAGCTTTTCGATCATCATTCCATTGTATCAGTATTCTGTATTCGTATAGGTGTATGTATTTATTGTTAGACATGTGGATAAGAACTGTCGTGCGAGTATTTCCTCTCGATTTCCTGCACACTCAGATGAGCATCCAAACGAACGTTATCATTTGAAATTCGGCCTCTCTGTTTCCCTGTCCACTCGTATCAAATGTATCAATTGTATCCGTCCACAAATCCACATGGAGGGAAACGAAGAGTGACGGACGGACGGACGGTGGTGAGGAGAAAAGCAAAAGGGAGCTTTCAAGTGGAAATTCTCAGAGTCATATTATCTTGCATCGACATTCATTGTGATGTCCATTCGTCATGCACAAATTCAATTAATTTCGATTTTGTTCCTCCTTTTGCTCTTGCTCTTGATTTTGTTTTTGTTTTTGTTTTTCCATTTTGCTCTTGTTTGTGTTTGTGTGGGGAGTGAAATGAAAGGAAATGAAATGAGAGTCGACAACCAACAGAGATGGAGGAGCCACTTCAATCACCTAATTCCAATTCACCTCCTTCATCTCCGCCTGTCCAAGTCTCAAAGTCACAATAGTAATGGAATTCGGCACTTGTCAACAGTATCCACATTCACATTCACATTACCAAAGCCCAAAGTACAGATACAGATACAGATACAGATATGATGGAGTGTCCAACTCCCAAATTTGATGGGAGTTGTGGAGATAATTTAATTGTGTAGTAGGAGAGCCTCAGTCATTTAACTTAACATCAATAATCTTTGACCTTGCCAAATCACTTAAACTGCGGCTAACATAACAGCAGCAACAAGAGCAACCAAATGTGTAAAAGTTGTAATTAATAAATCCAACTCTTCTCTTTCTCTCTCTTTTCAAGTCCTTGAGAACACGGGAATGAGGCCTAAAAAACAGTTGGAGGAATATTAAATGAAACAAATTACAGCCTACAATTCCACTTCATTAGAAAATTAAATATGTGAATGTGTGTCGACTACAAACTAAACTTTATTGCCTTCATGTCCAATACAGAAGTTTTCCTCAATTTCCCCTTTAAACTTGAGAATGCAAAACCACTCCAAAAAAACATAAAAGTTTTGAGGCGTGAAAAGTTGAAATTTTGATGGAAAAAATGTGGATGCAGAAATGAAAGAAAGGAATTCGAGAGTAAAGATGAGAGAGCTGGAAGCCGAGGGAAAGAGATTTTGGTCTGTGGAATAATGTGTAATAATGAAATGAAATGAAATGGTGTGGAGTATAAGAAAAAATGGAAAGTGACAGGAGGACCAAGACGGGGTTAGTAAATACAGAGATAAAAATGTGGAAGTGATGGGAAGGGAAGAAATCATTCCTTTTAATGGAAAAATCCACACAGTTTAATGGAATCATGAGAATGAGAAGGAACATGCATGCACAAAGTATGGACTTATACGATACATAAAGTACGGATACTCCCCAACCACCAACCATCAACCACCAACCACCATTGCATACAAAGACACACTGTACATAATATATCTTAAATATGAAATGCTCTACGTAATATGATGTCATGTAATGTAATGTAGTATATGTAAGTAGCATTTGACTATCTCTCGCTCCCTTTCCACAATTTCTCCATAGGAAAATATGGGACTCGGCATAAACCTCTAAATATCTAAACATCTTAACCTAGAAATAGAAAGCAAGCCTTTTTCATTGTCAGTTTGATTCCCTATACGGATCTGTATAATAATAATAATAATAATAATATCTAGAGTGTGTATGTAGAGCGTGTATTATTGAAGACGCTTCAAATACACATTGATCACAAATGTTCAATGTTTAGAAACTCGGTACGTTACAGATATAACTTTTCTGTGGTGTTCGTTCACTCGTTCAAACACTCGATTTCGATATTGAAAGGGAAAGTCTGGAGAGTTTGTTCGTCAGTGAAGAGAGACTGCTAAGTATAAGTTATGCGATAGTTGAGTGGATGAAAAGATACAGATAGAGGACGTATGAGGATGAATGAGCGTGGGACTCCCACACTCACACACTACATACAGTACATACCCTACACAACACAACACAACATCACACATTCGACCAGCATTATAGTTACAGCCGGGCTTTTCATGTTCTTGTCTCTCTTTCTCTTCTCTTTCTCCCTAGTCCCTGCCCTTCCTTTCATTCTTCTCTCTTTCTCTCTCTCTCTCTGTCGATGTACTTTCTTGGAGACCTTCATCTCAAATTCACTTTACTGGCTGTTCGCTCTGTCGCCTTCTTGAGCTATCGTATCCTATCATATCGTTTGTGTGTTTGTACACACTTGAAACGGCAAACTCCCCATTTTCTCTTCTTTCCCTTCTTCATCCTACAATTTTATCCAAAACAACTTCCTTGAGCTCCTTCTTTTGAGTCTTCTTCTTCTTGTTCGTTCTTTCGTTCTCGTCTTTACTTGTTCAGCCCTCGTTGAACTTCCAACATCTTTTATCTTTTTCTACTGATACACACTTGACTTGGTCTCGATACTCGTTCCTGACGTTCCTCCTCCTTCTTTCGTTTCCTTCGTCAGACCATCCAAACCAATACACAAAACTGTACTGAACTGAACACAAAGTAACACAGTCAAAGTGTTATATAACTTTTAGCATCTTTTCCAAGTCAATGGCAATGGCAATGACATCGTCTTCTGTCTACTGTTCTAATGTAAACGTAGACTGTCGGCCTACACAAAAATAGGCAAAAGCCACTTTAATGCCATAATGCTTTTACTTTTACTACGCCTTTAATACATATAAGGTCTGCACTCTAAACACGAAACGTTATATTTTTCTACTTTTCTATCTCTCTCTCTCTCTCTCTGTTGTCGGATCTCAACAACAAATATTTATTGAGCATTAGTTAAGCCAGGGAGAGAAAATTTGTCATTTGTCATTTGTTATTTGACCTGTCACTTTAAACTAAACATCACATATTTATATACAGATAAATACACACTAATTCCAAAGTGATCCATCAAAGTTCAAGCGGCTTCATGTTTTTGAATGCATAATTTTGTTCATTTTCCCTTTAGTTTTTTTAAAATATAAATATATACTGTACATATTGTATTGTATGGTTTGGATGTTGATTCCCTGACTTGTGTGTCCCCTTGACTAGATTTCCGGTCGAGTTAAGTACACAATCAGACCAGGGCAGAGGAAGTCGGAGGAGAGCAGTCATGAGGAATAATCTACTCAAAATTACATATATAGTACATATTGTACTTATATCATGTATATAGAGATGAATATGCACAGGATTTCTTTGTTTTCTCTGTAGGTACAATTTCCAATATGTCTTGCTCTGGCTCTGGCTCTTGCTCTTGCTCAGAGTATGCAAAATACAAGTAAGACAATGGGTGGTTTAGACTCAAATAATTCATTCCTCAGTTTCTAGAGTGACTTGAATTCACATTTACGTAAAGAAGAGCGAGAGAGAGAGAAATGCCAAATATACCTACCAAATATTGTACCTATAATAATAGTGACTAATAATGTGTGCACTGTGCCAATCTAATGGCTACATATATCGTACATGACATAAATATGTACACTGAAATACACACTCCGTTTATTTGTTCGTGGCTAATGACCAAAAACAACATTCATCAAGTAAGTTATGACACCCAAAATAATCCCTATGGCTTTAATTAAGCTCCATGTTTTTCCAATTCCGATTGCGGTTCCGAGGACAAGAGAAAACACAAACATACAGATATTTACATACACTTCATTTATGTATCGTATAATAAAAAAAGGAATGAGACCTCCGAAAAGTCAAAGGAAAAGTCAGAGGAGGGAATTCAGACAGGAAGGAAGGAAGGAAGGAAAGAAAGAAAGAAATGAAAGCCTACTTTCATTTTCAGTTTCATAAGTATACGAAATGATGTTGAACAACCAACCAACCAACACAGTACGGACATTCTGGAGGAAAGTGGTCTGGAGCTGCTGGAGAGTTACGAGACAAGACGAGTTTTGTTATTGTTGAATAGAAATGTTGGCCACAATCGACGTCCAAATCCACATCCACATCAACCTGATTCCAATTCAATTTCCTGACCACATTCCCAATGACATGAAATGAAATGAAATGAAATTGGAATGCACAGATTGTGTGTGAAAGTGAATGTGGGATGGGAAATGGAAACCGTAGTAGTAACGATGAGTGTAATAATAATAATAATAATAGGAATAATTGTGGATTGTAACACGAGTTAATTTCCCATTAGGATCTAAACTAATGGTCAAGAGGCCAACCAACGAACGAACCAAGAAGAAGAAGAAGGATGAGGGTGATAAAAGTAAAATGGAAATGGACTTACATCGAGCTGTGTACTGGACATGAGTATTTCCGTTGGATAGTGCTGGATCCCGTCGAACACCACCGGGCCCATCAGCTCCCGGGATATTTGTTGAACTCCACAAGACTCGAGCAATTTGGTAGTACGCGATGCTCATGAAAATCAACGGTAGGAAATATAGGAGAAGAATCCGGACAAAACTGTAAATCATATCCGCCGCTTCCCCCCAACTACAATCCAATATTTACACACATCAAACAAACACATCAAAACATTAAACAATAAATCGAATATCCAACAATTTTTTGTAATTAGATTCTTCATACGAGTGGAAAACATTTCAATTTAAATATGTATGTAAACAAACCTGGGTTCACACTGAACAAAGTAAATGGTTTGAATGCGAATCCCTTCTCTGGGCTTTGTATGCAGAACAATCAGCTCTGGGATATCTGAAACAACAACAACAAAAAAAAACATCAATGACCAAACATTTATTTCCCAGTTGACAAACAATCACCCGTTTTACATTTCCACATTTCCAATTCAAAATTTACCAAAATCCAAATATTTAATTATTTAAAATCAAGGAAGATGAACAAAGAGTGAACTATCACTGCCTTGAAATACAGATAATTACGAGGAGGATGAGGCGAAAGTTAAAGATCCAAATAAAACATTGGATTTTATCAGAGGTCAATCTCTACAGTAAATTGTGTATACAGAAATTTTTACGAATGGAAAGTATTTTAAAAAATATATATAAATATTCAAATAGTTAAACACCAACTTTCCATACGGGAATTTCAGAGATCATTGACATAAGGAGAAGACGAAGACGAAGAAGAAGGCAACGAGGAAACTTCATTTCAATTCCAAGTACAAACTTTTGAATAAACAAAACTCATTATTTTTCAATTTATAAATAAACAAGAAAGAATGAGAGAAAACTTTGTTCTCAGAAGATGAATGTTTTCCTCTGTAATATCCCGCTTTATTATTGTAAAAATTTGAATACAGATGCAAGTAAAGAGTTTGCAGTGTTAAACGTTAAAGTTTGAGCGATGAGTGTTGAAATATGGACATTTGAAAAATTCAGTCAAGCAGTCAAGCATTTTCAAATAAACAATTTTTGATTGCCTATGTGAATTCTTGTGTGTGTTTGTGTGTAAACTTGGTGAGATGAGAACGCGAACATCCTGTGGCTTTTCCTCTCTCTTTCTCTTTCTCTCTTAGACTGGCGTCATTGCATCCTTTGAATTGGAAATGAAACTATTTTCTTGTGGTCGGGATTCGATAAAAAAAGAGAACAACAAATTGGCTTGTTCTGGTTCTTCCTGTTCATACTCAAACTGTAATAAAAGTTTGTTATATTTATAGTTATGAGAGCAAAAGCAAAAGCTGTCATGGACAAAACCTGGTTCACCGGCACGTGAGAATGACTCATCTCAACTTGTATCCCTCCATAAAAAAAGTTGCGTATACATGTCATAAATTATGACTCATAATTGCATCACCAATTGCACACGGGGACTTTGAGAGGTCTCAAAAGTCAATGAGGACGCTCTCAAGGAAATCCTCTCATTTCTTTCATCTTTCATGCCCAATGACAATCGAATCAAGACTCCAGACGGAATAGCAAAGTGTCTGAAGAGAGTCTGGAGGTGATTCAATCCGCACATTCTGTACTTGACATGACATACAATTGCCCCAATTTGCTCCTCATTCATTGGAAATATAAATCATAAATCCTACATTAATCTAATTCCCTCTCTCAGATGTGAAACAGGACGTCTTTGATTTGGTGCTTCAAATCCAAATTGACATTCACAATGGATTTTAAATGGTATTGTACGCCCTCAACTTTTACATCCCCCACACTTTCACTTGCTTTCCCAGAAAGGAATTTGGAATTCGGAATTCTTGGATATGACTGACTCACGTCATCTGAATTGCGATGGCATTTAGTCTTTGTGTTTTCTTTCGCGGAGGGTTTTGGATTCAAAAATGTGTTTTGTGTGCCACATCATGGAATTGCTCTGCCGGGAGGGGAAGAACAATACAAGTACATGAATTACTTAAACTCTCAACCAAATCATGTGCTGCAATATGGCGTTGTGTGTATGTAATATGTACTTACAATCCTTTTCCCTCGTCGTACACATGGCTGCCACTCTCCACAGCGAATGAATCCGGACTCTTCTTTATATATGTACACAAACACAGACAAACAAGGAGAAAAAGGGGAAAGTAAGGACATTTCCCCCATTCTTTTGCTGCTTCTAAGATGGGATTGAACGTGAAGTTAAGTTAAGAGGATTTCATTGCATTAGTGAACAACAGAGTGGAACAGAACATGAGTCTGTCATTTATCCCGTATTTAACTGCGTTCCCTTGTAGACGACAAACACACACACACACACACATCTTAGATCTTGGAAAATGAAAATCCTAGGGCAGATCTACCATTGAAATGCCATTTCATTTAGTCCCATTCTCAAATTCCACTTAATATTATTATCTTTGAGTTGTCGAGTTGTTACGTCCTTACATTATTCTTAACAGTTGGGCGCGCGTGGGAAAGTAGCGCATGGCTTCATTCTCAAACCAAGTTTTTTCCATTCTCAAACAAGAGACGGACAGAATGGGAGAATGACAGAATTTACCATTTACAATTCACAATGTGCATACACGAATGTATCTTATACAAATATAATCCATGGACACACAACACAGAAGCCATCAACATTTTAAAAATAAAAAATACAGTTAATAAAATCATTTTGGAATTTACAGTCCATCTTTCCTCGCACAATTCTTTCCTTTGTAAGAGATGGTGAAGACGAAGACGAAGACATTGGGAGGAGGAGGAATTGACTTTCAAGGTCCTTTCAAGAAACTGGAGAAAGCAAATTGAGAGTTTGAGATAAAATGCAATATGTAATATGGTAAGAAATATATTCTAAAATCTAAATACATGATTTATGAGTTTATCATCCTCATGGATTTCCATTGAACAAAATGTGTGATTTATGCAACCTAAACTTTTTCAAGTATGTACCTTCACAAGTGTATGTAAGTATGCACATACAAATTTGTATATACATGTAGTTGGTTGGAATTGGGGTGGGGGTGGGGGGCGATGAGAATGAGGATATCAAATGGTCGATTGGGGTCGTCGTAATTGGTACAAGCATAAATTAGAACAAGCGTGGAATTCTTTGACAGTTTCTCTCCTCCTAAGTTTTCTTCTACAGACGACTTTTGGATTCCAGATAAGTATGTAGGCATAGGTAGAATATACTTATTCGATATTCGTAGAGAGATTCTGGACTTGTGAGAGAGAGGAAAGGAGAGCGAACAGACAGACCAGACCATTCTCAATTCTCAAGCTCCATCTTATTCACTTGAACAATCTCAGTACAAGCAAATCTCCCTTTCTCTTTCGCTCCAGATTCACATTTAATTCCACTTTTCCACTTTTCCAGTGAGGATCGAAAATTGAAGGACTGGACTCACATGGTCGTCCGTCCGTCCGTCCGTCCGTCGTCGTCGGTGGTGGGGGGGGGGGGAATAATACAATACAATATTACCCGCAGTTTGGATACATCAAATCAACCTCTGAACTTCAACATAGAAACAAGAACAAGTCCAAATGGGGGTTTTCCACCCACTCTAATGAGTTCCAGTATTTCGTATATGTACTCCTTACATTCCATTTGATACATCTTGTACATATTTCGTTATATGTAGTTATGTTATTTCCCATCCACCAACTCCAACTGTAACTCCAAGTTCAATAGCAAACCCAAGAGAGGAAATGAAGAACTATCTCGAAAACTGTACAGTATTTCATGTGTTTGAAAGCAAATCCTTCAGGTTCAACTTTATCCCAAAATTTCTTTGCCTGTATATACATAAATACGATATCTGTATGAGAAAGGAAAAGAAGTAAGAGAAAGAGAGAAAAGAGAGCTGCCAAAAAGTTGTGAAGATACGGGAGCTTTTGGTGAATTGCCCTTGTTCACATCAAACTTTTCTCTTCTCCCCTCGTCTTCAGTTTTCGAGTCTCGAGGAGTCTCCGCTCACTTGAGAATTGAGTACATATTGAGAAACGGAACTGGTACATACATGATAATCGTCCACGCAAACCTGAACCACCTCATACTAAATTTTCAGCATTTCCCTAGTTTTCTTTCTCTTTTTTTTGAATTTTACATGCACGATACATATAAACTTTGAAGAAATCACTCCATAAAGTCTTTCATCATCCGTCTCTTTGAATTTCCCGTCTATTTGAAAATGACAAAAACCAACACAAATTTAAATGGGAATGGATGGGTGGATGAGAATACGATATAATTGGAGGAGGGGGAGGGGGGAAGGGAGGGGAGAGGGACGACTTTCTCTCACGGTGACTATTCAAGAATCACAAGATCTTTCAATAATTCATGTTGAATTGAATTGAATCAAATTTCCACCATCACGATTGACCTCCATTTCTCGCGCCTCATTCAACCACGCGACACGCGCTCACCATTCCCATTCAATTTCAAGTGAAAGTGAGGCTAATTGCTCCCCATCCCCCAATTACAATTACCACAAGTTGACTCCATCAAATTTTACTGTTTTTCTTACTCAATTTCCCGGTCCTTGTCTCGCTCTCGCCCTCGCACTCGCTTGTCTGACGCAATCGAACACGTGAGCTTATCAATTGGAAAAAAAATAAATGTCCCCATACAGACAGAATAACAGTGGGGTTTTCTTATTGGTTGAGCTCTGTAAAAACAGAGGACAAAGAATAGAGAATCCTGGAGAATCCAATATCCAATTACTCAATGGAAATATGTGCTTCCATCCTCAATTGTCAATAGAGATCCAAATCACACGCTCCACACACACACACCCACACACACAAAACAAGAAGAAAACTCTTTCTTTGTATTTTTTTTATACGTGCGCCCCTGAATTTGCCATGGGAAACACAACCTGATGCTTGCTTTCCTGTGTTGTCGTTGTTGTTGTCAGTATTGGAAACTTTATGAAGTGAACTGAAGGCGGTTGCGGTCCCTCACCAAAGGAAACGTCGTTCTAGGCGGCTCCAGCGGTTTGTGTTGTGGTGGAAATGAAGTTTCCCCTCCCAACATTTCATTGTTGTACAGATAAATATTTGGAGTTCAACTCTGGATTCTCCAGCTCGAGTTTGAATTGTCTATAGGCATTTATTTCCTTGCCTGCCTGTTGGACATTTAATCCTTTCCCTCGTACAATACACTCCAAACGCACACAGATACAATTGCACATCCAGCTGATGCCCCACAGAACCCATAACCGAGATCCACGAAAAGAAGGAAAAAAAAAGAAACATCAAAGGCGACATTTTCCCAATTCTTTTTATATTTATGTTTGCTTGTATAGTTTATATCGATGATTTGAAGTCCCCCCCAAAAAAATTCCCTGTATTTGATCCAATCAAGACTACATAAATGAGAATTTAAATACAAATGAAAGAGCAAAAGACAAAAGGCAAAAGACCAAATGCCAATTATATTGAAGCTTCAACGTGCAAAATTCTGAGTATTTTGTGGGGGGGGGGGGGGGGGGGGGGGGGGGGGG
>JAIUND010002418.1:0-22608 GCA_034699125.1 Gisinianus flammeolus
TACTGTGTTTTATTTAACACGCCAAAAAAGTCACGGAATTTGCAAGGGCGTTTTTTTCGTGCATTCGGATCACTGTGTGCCCATTTGAGGCCAAATCTTCAATCCTTAGTGACCAACTTTGCATCAAACCTTTTTATTTTAGAGAAAAATAGATTTAAGTATATTTATAGTATATACTGGTCATTTTTGTTCCAGGTTCCTCTATAAATACATACTTATGCCCTATTTATAGTATTACAATGATTGAGCGATAAAATCGTATAAATATTAAATATTTTATGTTTATTTACTCACGTGTAAAATGCTTAAAATTACAATGTATAATTATTAAAATAATAATTAGAGGATTGAAAAAATCACAGATGAACGAGTTAAAGACCACCAGTAATATACACAGGCCTGTTATTATACATTGCAGAAATTTCTTTAGCCAGTTCCACTTGAAGTTCGCGACATTGTTTCGTAAGGATTTGGATTTTCGGACGGATTTCATCAGCTTCTTTGGTGTATTGAAGTCCTCGGATTTTGGAGTCTTCAATTAGATGATCCGCCTTTTTGGCCAACTTTAAATTTTGAAGGAGGGACTCGGCAATACGGATGACATAACTGAAAGACAATTTATATAGTTATCCATTATTATAGTAAAATGAAATGACTCATTTCAAATGAGGATTAATGTGATGAAACAACATACAAGTTTTGTGATTTACGAGAAAATAAGGCATCATTATCGATTATCACTGATATCTTACCGTTTTGATTCCCGAACCAACAGGAATTGTTTAGTTTTATTTTCATTAAACATATTGTTCAATTGATGGACACCTTTGTGAAGTTTTTCGAGCGTTTCAAGGGTGAGTGCGTCGTCATGAGATGTGAGCAACACTTCATTGGGCTTGAGTGCCTTTGTCTCATCAATTCTTTGACTTAAGAAACCTTCGAGCTATAATAGTAAAAAAAGAAGAACAATTCTCAAGTACTATAATTAGTATAATTTTTTGTTGTGAAAGAACAATTATTTTTATTTTTATTAATTTATTTATTATAACTATTAGTAATTTGTATTTACCTCAAGAATTTCGTTAATAAATTGCTCTCTCGTATAAGGATTCTCAAGAACACTCAAAGCATCCTCATTCCGTGCAACTCCACCTTCAATTCCATCTTCCTCTAGAGTGATCCCAACAGTTTCAACATCATCTATGGAAAAATCTATCTGCCCTGTCCCAGAATCATCATCCATCGCAGCCATATCACCCCAGTCAATGTCACCTGGTGTTGTGATGATAATGAAATGAATTTCATGACATATCCTTATATTTTTGTTGACACAAGGAAAGCTATAACTACATGTGTGTGTATATGTACCTGTTTCAAGAACAATATCATCTGACCCTCCCAAATCTCCAAAGTCAATAGTCCCTTCTTCTGTTTCCACATCCCCGTTTGGCTCTTGTTGTTCTTCATCAAATGTATAATTTAATTCAGGAGCTTCAATTTTCAAAGGAGCTTCCTTATGCTTGTACTCATAAGTTGTTAGATTTCCTTTATCTGTAAAAAGGAAAGGTAGCTGATAAAAGCTTGCCTTTTGCGCTAGTTACAATGATAAACATAAACGGTAAACAAACTTTGTTTTTTATTTTTTTGTTTTACCAATGACAAACAGAAAAAGTCCTAGAAATTCATCCCTTTCTTCTTTAGTGAGGGAAATATTATTCTCCAAGAATCTTCGATAGAATAAAACAGCTTCCCTGATTTCTTTAGATTTTGTAGCAATTTTATTGAAAATAGCTGGTAGTTCACGACTCATTTGATTTGTCAATTGTTTCCCAACAGCGGCAATACTTGGTGGTTTTGAATCAGGGTTTTTCTGTGATTCAAATTCAAGCCCTAGCTGTGTACAACAATTATGAAATTTATCCCGATAATCTTGAGCTTGTTTTTTACAGCTAGCTTCCTTTTTTAATGACTCTGCCTGAGCTTGTTCTAATTTGGTAATGAGACGCTTCAGGGCTGGAATTTCGTAAATAACATTTCGAGCAAGAATACTTGCACTCTCGCAAATGTACAAATGTTCCTTTTGATAACTCTTGATCACATCTTGCCAATCTTTCCTAAAAAAAAATAGAAATTGCTAACAGTAAGATAAACATCAAACGGATAATGTTCATTCACAATAAGTTTATTGAACTTTATTGCATTAAATATGATGAGCTGTGATTGCTTTCTATATATATATATATATAGTTTATTGAGACTTACATACGACGGGATCCATACGATCCAAATATGTTTTTTGTGTCAGCTTCCGTCTCTTTGAGTACTTCCACAATTTTCACACAGTGATAGTAATTAATAGCTGTAAAAAAAAGCCATGAAATCCTCAACAATGATTTCATAATATTATGTATTCATAAGTATTTTTATACGTACTTTATACATTTATGTAATAATTAAATTAATTAACTTACGGGAAGCTCCAGCTAGAATTTTAGCAATAGTAGCATTCTCTGGCATATCTTCAATTGCAGAATTAATCTTTTGCCGAATACTTGCAATTTTATCTGGCCATTCCTTACTACAATGATGACGACTAATGAGCCAGTCTAAGAGACGATTAGCATGAATGTCAATGGGAATGGATGCAGGATTATCAGCCTATAGAAAGAAAAACAAGTACAGAATCAAATTTATAAAATACCTTACGCCCAAAAATAGATTTTGATTAACATTTCTATTTTTGCAAAAATCCCATGTCAGTAAGTATGTATAATTATGTATTATACATACAGACTACTATACCTTAATATTATAATAATGCCATTAAACTCACCATAATAATGGTTTAGATTTTGTGTAGAATACCTCACTCCATTACCGAATAACAAGACCCAAAAAGTAAGTGAAATTATTGAAATTAATCGCAAAATCCATATTGATTTAATGTTTTCGAATGTAGACTTCTCCGCCAATTTGTCAAGTAGTAATCCAACAGTTGGAATCTATACACTGTATCTATATTATACTTCAGCGACATGTATATATTATCTATATATATATTTAACAAACAACAAACTAACGAGACTGTGTATTATTTAGCACATGCAGGTGATGCAGGTAATAATTTTTTAACTATATAGAACAATGAATGTTAATTTATTCGCAAATATAGTAAATATGTACCCACAAGTTTGCCTCGACGGTCGATCAGTTAGAAATTTTAAAATAACTAAAGCTAAATAACTAAAGCTTTTTATGTATGTATTATGTATAATATATGCTATTATTTTATACATTCAGTATACTGAAGAATCGTAGCTATAATATAAAAACTAAAACTAAAATATATGTAAGTATGTACATATTATGTGATTTGTTATACTTTATATGCATTTATTTTAAATTGGAGGCACAATGAGATCCTTTCGCTCATCTTGATTTAATTTGTCTTTTATATATAATGCAAATTTTGTCATATAATTATATCAATTCCAAAATAGTTAGTCCGACAGTTCGACTACCGATTTTCCGATTTTTGTTTTTCTTCTTGGCAGCACTCCTCCTTTTTTGTTCTTCTCTTGCAGCTTTCAAAGTCTTGTCCACCATATTCTGTGTGGTTTTGTTATTCCTGACCTGTGACTGCATCAGTTTGTTGTAGGTTTTCATTCTTTCTTCAAATGTATTGTGAAGAAATATATTACGTCGAGTTCCCTCTAATTCCCCATCGTAAGCGTCATAGTAATCGTCTGCGAATTCAGCCTCCGATTCCAGATCTTCAGGTGCAGTGGCAGTGTCAACCGTTTTGACAGGCCTCCAAATGGGTTTCTCTGTCGATGGTCCATTAGCACCTTTTGCCTTATATTTAATTGCTCGTTCAAGACCTGTAATGAATTTTTGTTTATATGTATATTTATATTTATGTAAAGGTTATTTTTATGTGTAAAATAAGGGAAAGGTCTCTTGACTATATACTTACATATAAGTATCTATTTATATTTTCACAGTACCTGAAGACTGAAGACTGAATCCACTTTGGGGTGCACAATTCACTGATGATGATAGAAAAAAGAGGAAAGGAAGGACTGTCGAAACAAGTCTAATGAAAGTGTCACAAACTCTCATTGTAATTTCCACACAGACACAATATTACGCGTTTTCAGGACACTTTTTTTTTGCACGGTATTTTACTTGTTTAATTCATATCTTGCTGTGTTGGACGTCCATCATCTTTTATTGAAATAATTGTTATTCACAATTGTGTATTTTATAAGCATATATATATGTTTCTATCTTGTGACACTCTCTCTATATGCAGTAATATGGGGTAATGTGATATGCATATTGTCATATTATGACTCATATTATATAAGTATATAGTATAGATGAATGCTTTCATTAAAACGTTTTACTACTCTAAAATATTTACTATTTTATTGTTCCATATCGCAATGGGTCACTTAACCTTGCAAGGAAAAGACAATGAGAAATTCATTCTTAGGCATATTCATGTTCAGTAGTGTAAGTATATATTTAAATACTTACTTATATCATATTGATACTTGATTTACATCCAGTTACCATCTGTATCCATTATATATAGACTAATTTCCATAATTGAATAAAAATATTATCAAATTATGAATGCTATTGCCATTGCTATTGCAAACCCATTTTTACGAAAGAAAGTACGTTTTCATATGTTCATCATGTTCATGAAATGATTTTCATTTTTCATTTTAATTGCATTTTTAAATGACACTTTGGGACGAAATAGGCTCCTGCCATCTACAAGACTAGAAAATTATGGTCGGAAAATTCAAGCTCCTCGAATGTTTTGAACGAAAATTTTCCGTTCCTGTATTTTCTTAATTCTGGAGTGTTTATTTTTTGTCCTCAAACATCTAATTTTTTGTGTATGTTTGTGTAAAACTGTAATTTGGTAAGTTTGAACATCAAAAATATGAATTGATTGATACCACAAGTTATTTATTAAGCTATGTGAGTTTTGAACCTTGACAGATCCAAATTCCGTTTTGTAATGCATAGTAACTACTTGCTTAAAGCAAGTTGCTTTGTGAAAAATTTAAAATAAATTTAAGCTTTGAATTTAATTCTCTTGTATTTAAAATGTCATCGTTTCAGGTGGATAGAATAAAATGAAAGCCAAGATGGTCGAAGAAGAGGAAGTTTTATTGGGTGACAATTTAGAGAGCCTGGTTTGGGAAATCAACGGTAAGTTACTTACAATTCATTGTATTTTTCTTAGGTAGTCGCATCATTTGATAAACTTGTTAATCGTATAAAATATGAAACATAAACTTACAACATAATTTTCTCTTTCTGATCATGACAGAATTTTGTGGTCCTAACAATATAAAGCAAGACGAAATCCCTCCTTCGTTGGAAAATTACTTGAAGTATGTAGCCAAGACTGGTAACACGGTCTTTCCTTGGAGTCAAGTCCGGCTCCTCTTTCGACTGAAAATGCTGTCAGCCATAAATACATTTGCCGGAGAACCTTGTGCTAATGAACCTTTTGTGTTGGAACGTAATACAAATTATAGTTTTTTTTCCTTTTGTAAAATAATATTTTGGAATAATTATGAATTGTATTAATTAAAATGTAATATGTACTAGTACCATTTTATCATCATTATAATTTATAAATTTATATTGTCTTTTGATACTAGGTTTTGACCTCTTCCGTGCAGCTCCGTTTACAATTCAACGATTTGCAGAGTTGATTATTCAACCAAATCGACATTATAAACTGAAAGAGAAATTTCTCCGTGGACTTGAGAAAACAGTTTTGGTTGTGTCGACAATAGAGCCAAAGTCATTCAATTCATCCGAGACGGACGGCGACAGTGGTAAGGAAGATTCTAATGATGATGAGCCCATGTCATGGATGAGTGAATCGACAACCATTAGTGAGACAAATGGTCATCAAGTTATCGACCACACATCACCAATTACTTCTATGCCTTCATCTGCTCATCATCTTGTCGACTCATTGTCACCATCCTCGTCAATTATGACCACTCATCATGTGGTTACATCAGAAGGGACAACTGGGGATGTTTCAGGAAGTGAAGATAATATACCCACTGTTACTTCAGAGAGTAGTTTGTCCTTATCGGGTGTAATGGTGGAAGGAGCTGTAGGAGGAGGTGATATTCACAAACCAGATTCGATAAATGAGGAATCTGAAACAGGAATATCTGATACTGCTATGCCCATGAATATCGATTATAATATTGAAATTGGAGCAGGGGATGGTAATTATTCTACAGCTACTTCAGCAGGAGGGGATGGAGCAACTGTGACTCATGTTAATCTAAATAATCAACAACTTGAAACAAATCCAGCTACGACGAATGAAAATACATCAAATTTGACATTTACTGAAACAAATGATATTGCTCCTACATCTGATTTGACTTGTACAACGATATTCCCAATAACTACAGATACTATTAAAAAAGTATCTCAAGAAGGAGCTCAAGCTGATGAAGCGTCATCTGAAGCCATCATTACAACGGATGCAACCAAAGATCCTCAAGTACCAACGACTATTCTTGTACCACTGACAGAAACTGTTGAAACTACTACTCCTACATCAGATCTAGAGTCAAAATTAGATATTTCTGAAATGACACCGGCTACACCCATAATAAGCTCTTCTGTACCTGCTGTGGATTCAGCAATAGAAGTAACTCCAGCCAGCTCCACTCCAGAAATTATTGACGAAGGAAAAGTTGATTTTGAAGTTGTTGATCCAACTTCAACCACTGAAACCGAAACGACTTGTTTAGTTTCTATCCCCATCCCTATCAATTTGGAGTGTGCAGTGCCGACGCAAGATGAGCAACAAGGTGCCCTAGGTGATGCAGACACAACTACAATGGACTCTGTCTCCGAGTCTGACAGTGAATTAATTAAATTGACGACTCCTACGACTGAAGCTCTGTCAATGGCAACGGAAGTAGTAGAAGAAGAAGCAGTAAAACTAACCCCGTCTATTGATACGGAGAACGTCCCCACTGCCAATGTTGATACAACTACGGGTTCTAGTTCTTAATTATCCACCGATTCTTCTTCAGATATTAATACCACCAACTAATATGCCACGTGAGTTTCCCCAATCTTTGTATAAAAAATTAGAATAGATAGGGATATTCTCAATTATTTTCTTGTATTGATACACTCGTACACGTTCTCGTATAAAAATGACGTGAAATGCGTCATGCCTGTATATTCATTCGATGATGAATATGGATAGACCTTTTGAAATAATTATTGTATCCTGTTATAGCTATTATCTTTACATCTCAGTAGAGACATTGACAGTGATGATTTAGATATCGATACTTGGATAATACACCTAGTAAGTTTGTATATATTAATTATATTCGTGATGAGCATTCATCCTCACAGTTTTCTTTCTACACTTATAAACATATTGTTCTCATTTCTCAATTTCTCACATATATGTGTATGGCGTGTATGCATATTATTGTATATGCATATGCAGATCAGACTACACACCATCTTTGTAAGTATAATTTTATTCATCTATAGATAATAATAATAATACGATGTACGTTTTCTCCTATTGCATTGCGTAACATGTGATTTCAAATCCTTATTTAATATTTCAAAAGCAATACTTATGCAATATAACTTATACTTTATTTATTATTTATTGTAATTTCTCTAAACTTGCTCCTTGTGGTTTTTTTTTTTTTTACAAAATGATATACGATGACATGTTGTCTGTGTATATTTCTAATTTACTCCCAGTGACTTGGGTCACGTCATTTTTACAACTCACTGTGTTGTCCCATGCTATAGGAATCTAAATAGTGTAAATATGTTATGCATTTGTGTAGCTGGAACATGTTTTTTTACGTTCTAGTACTACATTATATTTAAACTCAAATTTGTCAAATAAGAAACACTAGAGAATCCGTATACAATGGGACTCGACCTTTGATAGAAACTCAATAACTATAAAATTATTGTTCATAATGTAACAAATGTAGCTATTTATGTATACTGAGATTAAGTTAATGGCTGATTAAAAGATAACTGTAATTAAATAATTTTTTTAAGTAGTAGAATTTTTTAAAAATACATATTACAACCAAGGTACCAGGCATTAAAAACCTTTGCGAGGTTTTTGGATACCGTGGAGGGAGCTCGATCCGATATTGTAATAATAATTAGTAGGAGTTGTAGGACGAATAAAACAGATCTTCATGAGGTTTGGTTGCGGTCCCAGCACTATCTGTTGAGGCTCTTGGTTGTGGTGAAGAGAGAGGAGTCCATGGCTGAAGAATCCGACTTATTTATACAAATTCTTCTACTTATGCCCAAACGACAGAGTCGACTGCTCCCTTCCCCCCTCCTTCCCCAGCAAAATGTGGTGTCCCCTCCCCTGCATGGAGACCTCCAAGTCCACTTCTCTTTCCTGGATTTCCGGTCTTTTCTTTCGGGTTGAGTCTGGAAGGAAACATTGGATGCAGAAAAAAATTGAGACTTACACATTATTTATTTTCTAAAAGAGAAACGACAAAGTTTTGCATTTCAATTTGCAATGATTTGCATCCATGCACACCTTAAATTTAACTAGATAAGAAATTTTTTGGCCTTTTTAAACATTTGTAATCTTGAATATTTCTGAATAATTTCTTTAATGGTTTAACACTGGTATTATTTGTGAAAGAATGAAAGTTTTAGCCGATGGAAATGGAGCTGGGAGTACAGGAGGATGAAAAGAGCTGAATTCTACACAAGGAAGTTCCACTGGCATAGCAAAAACATTGCAGGCACTGATTTTGAACGGTCGACGACGGATTCAGAGTCCAGATGGAATTTTGAGTGCAACTCGCCTGCACAACTGGAATTTTATCACACAACAGTTAATTGACAAGAACTTTGAAATGAAAAACAAAATGCATGAGGGCATTTGGTAATTACTTCGAAGCAGCGATGAAAATCCTGTAGGGATTTCAGCCAGTAAAAACAGACCCGCAACGACCACAATTAAAAATCCAAGTTCTGATTTACTCTTCATGTTTACAATGTCTACGATTTCCAAAACCTCCAGTAGAGTAGAGGCGCTTCGACCTCTACAGCAGGTCAAAAAAAATCATTGACCTGTAGAGGTCAAACTGAGTTTTGTAGTCATTCGGACCAAAAGTATATCGCTTTATAATATATTCGGCTAGGCTTGTGAATTTTTTCAGGTTTTTAGTCGTCAAAATGAACCCGTGGCGAAGAAAAATCCGAAGTGTTGCGGATTTGGATTTAAAGACCGAACTACCCGGAAAATCGGTTTGACATGAACATTGTCAAGGAAGTCAAGAGGCACAATCCTACGCAGTTTCATTGAAATCGGGACAGGTTTTACCCAAAAACAAAAGCAATGTAAGGGAAATGCGCATATTTGGTATTCCTGTAAAATGAGGTTTTTTGAAGAATGTGATTGCGGGTAGGAGCCGCCATTTGGTGAAATTTGACAAAATGGCAAAACTTCACTCAAGCCACACCTATTCCTCTGAGAGAAGTGAAGGCCGAATGCAAATTCCATGATAAATGCGCTCTTGCGCCGCAATCGCGCGAATGGTCTCATATAACCCCTTTCGGGCCGCAAAATCGGTTTGATGTCAAAAATTCCTTCACATTCCATCTTTACACAATAATATGAAGGGATTTTGATTGCAATCTCCCAGTTCCATGCAAACACATATTTGAGTTCATGACTGATGAGATTCATGTATGAGATTCAGTATCCCCAAAAAAATGAAGGTCCATCGAAATTTGTCATCAAATGGACCCACATGGAGTATTTTTTTTAAAGCAAAAGCTACATGTTTTTCTTTTTTGTATACTCCAGAACTATTTCACGCGGATAATAAATGATAATAGGGCTTATTTTGGAACGTTGTCTCATTAATTCAATAAAAAAAACTTTCATATTTACCAAAAGCCAAAATAGCAGATGCAAACACCCTAATATATAGAAAACTAAGAGAATAAATTAGACATAAAACACAAATATCGTATATCTCATGAATTTAGACAAAATTACATTTTCAAAACTTTGTTGCTGTTGGTACAGTGAAATTTTTTTTACAATGCTATAGACAAATCCATTATAAGAAGTATACCTTGGAAGTCTTACAATTAGTGTCAATTAGTCTTACAAAAACGTAATTCAACAATTGTATCATAACAAAAACGTAATTCAACAATTATATCATAACAAAAACGTAATTCAACAAACATATCATAACAAAAACGTAATTCAACAATCATATCATAACAAAAACGTAATTCAAGTTTACTTAACGTATTATTCCTGGATCGTGTACAAAATTAATCGACGCGTCATTTACCAGTAATACGTACAAAATTGTACCAATTTTGAATAGTACATTTAAGAATTTAGTAACAAATTGTGCGATTTGTATATTTCGAATGATAAAAATAAGATCTTCGTTGACCCACAGCCTTCCTGCAATTATAGCATCGTAGGTTTGTGCTATTGATCTTAACAGAAGTCATTAGTTTCCACACAAAAAACGGGATGTTATCCTGATCTCGTGCGTGTGAAACCTGATGGTAAATTCTGTGGGCTTAGAAAATCTGCAAAGTCGTCTTCAGTTGGTCTTCTCTTTGGTTGTGGCATTCGTATGTTTGGCTTTTGCATTGAGCGTGATTTTTTACTATTGGGATTACTTTGAGTGTAGAAATTACGCGGTGCTGATGATTGTTCTCTGTTATTATTATTTCCATTTTTTTGACCAGTTCGAATACGATTTTTTGGACCTTCAAATTTTGGCTGGTTCCTTTGTGAATTAGGATTGGGAAAGGTTGGACGTCGTATTTGTGGCACATTGGGTGCACTATCTTGAAATATTTTAATATTTATATTATTGGGTTGCACTGGGCTTCCCCGCATATTGTCATTATAATTGTTATCATTATTTTCCTTATGTGACACTTTAGATTTACGCATCGTTTTGACTTTTTGTCTATGTCTTTCTTTCTTTTGTTCTTTATTTCTTTCTCTCTGCCTTTCAAATGTAGTCAACTCTGTTTTTGAACGATCTGATGATTTCCCTCTCGGATCCCCAAAAAACCCATGAATGTTGTCAATGAATTTAGTTTCTTCTTTTTGACGATTTCGGAAAGCTTGGAAATCCGAATCAAAGGAAGAAAATTGGGAAGTTTGTTTCTTCGTTTCAGACTTTCGGACAATGTTTTTGTTTCTCATGAATTGGGAATTTTTCCTCCTGAACTCTTCCCCTTCATCCATTTTTATCATGTGCATGGATGTGCCCGAAAGTTCTTTGATGATCTTCTCCACGTCGTCAGTCTGACTCAACTTTTCATTTCTAAGCCTGTCTTGTTGTCCAGCTTGACGTACTGTGACAATATTAATAGGATTCCAAAGATTGGAATCCTTGGATGAAGAAATCAATGACACTGGATTTAAATTTCCTGGTTGCTGAGTATCCCAAAAATTTGTCATATCTTCCAACAAACCCTCTTTTAAAAGTTGCTCCTCGATAGATTTTTGAATGTCAGCTAGAGGTGCTATAGGCGTTTCGTCCTCCAAGAGTCCATCTACCGTTCGTCCAATTTTTTTACCCGAAATGCGCTATATAGAATTGAAAAGGAAAAATATATTGAAATAGTTGCACATATTTTGAACTAAATCGGTATTTCAACTCTTCTGTAGACACAGCAGACTTGAACCCAAAAGCACACCGATATTCACCTCAGTTACCGCTCCAATAAGTTGGGAATTTAGGTACTCAATACTCATGTTAAATCCGCTGACATTGACCATGGATTGAATCAAGCCTGCGACTGATGGTTTTGTGTCACTGTTGACAAGGTCTAGTTTTTTGTCGGGAGTCGAAGGGCCCTTGCAATGTTTCACTCGACTCTTTTTCAGTTCCTCTGTCAAATCTGGAAGAATTTTTTGATTTTTGAGGAGCGATTTGTCACACGTATCATTTCCTTTGCTCAAATCCCGATCCGATTCATTGACGAATTGATCTGATTTCGGATTGTAACATTTAGTGATCCCTTCACACATAGCGAAGCAACAGTAAGACTCGACAGGGCAATCTAAATCCGATAAGCAATTTTTGGGCTTCAAAACCGAGGAATTGGTAGGACAGCCTAGGCCTTGTTCCATGGGATAATGTCTCACTAAATTCCTAAAACTTGGACATTTCCCCAAATTATCTTCATTAGAATCACAGTCATCCCATGTTTGACATTCCCCTGGGACTCCTTCATCATCATTTGAATGATCCCTCATATCCACATCAAAACGGAAGTAACTACTCGAGTCATCCTCATCATCCTCTCCATAGCCATTCCAAATTTCATGTCCACTCGTTCCAAATATTTGAGCGTACGGATTATTTGAGAGACTCGCATAGTTTTCATAGTCATACATCATCATCATGGAGGAGTAGAATGCTCCACTATGAACACTCCCACTGATTTGAGAACTGAGCGTGGACATTTGTGAGAGATGGTTCACGTAATTATTACTACTACTACTAGTATTTTGAAATTGGATTCCTTCAACTTTGATAGTACTCAAATGCCCTTTGGAATCTTCTTCTGTGAACGATGTATGATGACTGCTACTACTACTACTGTGAGTTTGACTAGCGTTTGAAAAGCTTGTTGATTCCGCATGCGAGGTTTCTTGAATTTCAGGAGGCTCGTCTATCATGAGGTGTCCCAGAGTTTCCACTTTGGAATCTCCTTCTGCGAACTGATGACTGCTACTATTACTGTGAGTTTGACTAGCGTTTGAAAAGCTTGTGGATTCCTCATGTGTGGTTTCGTGAATTTCAGCAGGCTCGTCTACCATGAGGTTTCCCAGAGTTCCTTTTGTACAGCCTGTGTGATGGGGAGAAAAAATGTTGACATAAAAATGACCAAAGTGTCTGAAAAAGAAGATAATCTATAGATATTTTTCTTACATGTTTCCCAAATTATCCAAATTCGAAACATTGTGAGCCACAGTTGAAGAATCCAATCGTTTCTCTGGCTTACAAATGCCGGACAAATGTTCACCATTTTGATATAATTATTATATGATTTAAGTGAAAGTATGGAATTGTCTTATATATTATTGCTTTTTCTTGTTATTAGTGCTGTTGTTGTTATTGAGGTTTAGACGAGGTTCCTTTAGGATTTGGAATTATATAATCCTTTGCTGAACATGGACAAGATGAACGAGGAGTTTTAAATCAGATCGACCTGCCTTGATGTTGTTGCCATGCTCCTTTCGTATATATGTGATGTATCACATTCAGTCATACATTCATAACAGGGTAGTGTAGTATGTATATATGCATTTAATGTTTTTTCTCGTATCTTGTAAAGGAATAACATGCGTTATTTACAATTGAATATTGAATACGTATGACATATTTTACAATTGAAAATCAGCAATATCAGTCATTACTTTACTAATTAAACTAAATGTGTACACAAAATTAATAAACGTAAGCGCGAGCTATAGTATATTTCCCGTCCCGCTGTTGTGTTAATACATACATGAAATACTTATAGTGGTTTGAGTAGAAAGTTGATGAATTTTTTGTTTTTAGAAATTTCCACTTGAGCTTATTTTGTCAATTGGTTCGTCTTTAGTCTATTGACAGTTTTGACAATGACAATTCGTCACGTCCATATATATATATATATAGTTTTTTTTCAATCCCATAGCACGTTCGTGTATATAGGTTTCATGTAACTCTGCTTGTCGACTTGCAAACAATACACAATTATTGTTCACTTATTAATTGTGTAAAAGTTAATTGAGAACACACAGTACTAATTTCATGCGTAATACTGTGTACAGTTTCGTATGTATGTCTAGTTTGTATTTATTAATAGAACAGTCTATGGTTGAAAAAACATGCAACTCTATATACATGTACGATACATATATTTGCAATTAAACTATAGATACTTTTTGCACGATTTCCGGTGTCATCTTCATGTTTCATCAGTTTCATTGTGTTTTAAATGGTAGCAATTTTCATATTATTCAAATAGTAATTGACAAAGTTGACTGCTAAATGTTTTTTGGCTAGAAAAAAAACATAAATACAATTGTTTAAAGGACATGTTTGAGGGAATGTAGATCGACAATCAAAAAGATAAAGTAATAATTTGTATTTCCCTTACCAGCTGTCTTTTTTTTCTTTCCTGGCTTCATCGGTTTGACGGTTGTTGCTCTCATTATAGTTTTTGTTGTTGTAGAAGTGGGTTTGGCTTTAATTACTGGAGGTGTCGTGGTCCTTTCTCTTTCGGGGCGAATAGTCAATAGAGCTTGTGTTGTGGCGGCAGTTGGATTTTCGTCGAATTTCACAGTTGTTAGTGCATTCTGATTGAACAAAACACCTCGTCCTCCTTTTATTTTTGACTTGGGTTTTCCTGTTTCTGGTGATTCTAGTACGATATTTGAATTGGCTTTCCCTAATTCGGGTGACTCGGTTGTATTCATTGCACGTAAGCGTTGATTTTTCAGTTTTGGTACTCTTGTGAGGGCGACAAGAATACTTTTCAGTTTTCTTCTTTTCGTCGGTTTAAAATTCGGTTCGAGTTTACTTAGCAACCGTTGAAGTATTTTCTGATTTTTTCTGGACTGTTTGGATGTTGAATTATTTTCATCATTTGGCCCAGCTTGAACTCGGTTGAGGACGATCTGTACTCCTTTTCGAACCTTCTTCTGCGCTTTGTTTTCTAGTTTTTGACGTTTCTTTTTCTTATCCAAAGACTTTTCGTCATTTGTCGTACTATCAAATTGATTAATTGGTTGAACAAATCGACCATTTTTTTTGCCGGATTTTGTACTTGGCGTATCAGTGACATTTTGAGCTTCTAGTTGGAGTGGTGGTCTTGTAATCCTTTCCAAGTCCGCATAATTTGATGGATAATGACGAATGTACCCTTTTTTGAGTTCCTCTGTTACATCCGGAAGAATCGAATGATTGCTGTAGAACGAGTAGTCAAATTTCCCACTTCTTGTACTCAAATCCCGTTTGGATTCACTGACAAATCGATCACATGTGGGATTGTAACATTTCGTGATCCCTTCACACATGGCGAGACAACAGTAAGACGCTAACGGGCAATCTAAATCCGATAAGCAATTTTTGGGCTTCAAAAACGGGTCAATGGAAGGGCATTCTTCAGAAGAAATGTGTCTCGTGAGACCTTTAGATATTGGACATTTCCCTTCACTGTCGTCCTCATCACCGTCACAAGAACCTTCATTATTAGCATGATCAAAATTACCCGGACAGCCGTCTACTCCGTAGCCCTCACTGATTACACCTTGTGTATTATCTATTGTGTTCCAAATGTCCGAGTTTCCTTCAGTTGAATAGAAATGACCGTGATCAATACTCAATTCCGAATTAGACATCCAATTAAAATTGACTTGAAAATTATCACCGTAACTGACACCATTCCCAACGCTGTTGTGCTCTTTCAATATAGGAAACATACGATAATTAATTATTAGGCAAACACTTGTGAAAATAAATCTGGAATTCTCAGTTTTTTTCATTTGTTAACTATACAGGATGGCTAATAGAAATGTATACATGTACCGGTTTCATAGCTCAAAACATGTTGACTGTACAGTATAATGCCCCATAGAATTTTCAGATTCCGCCCGAGACATGCAGAAAACATTACAGATTTTTCAATCCTCAAATATATATACAGATATATACGTGGAGAAGTAGAAAATGGTTAGACGGCATTGGAATTCCTTTTTCCCTTTGTTCCCCACAAAATGGTTAACCAAATGTATGTTAAATTTCCCTTTATACATGTATATATAATAATATATAACTAGTCGAATTTGATTTTTGTGGGAGGGAGACTTTTGTACATGGATTTATAGAAAACAAGTTAAGCTTGATGCATTATGAAAATGTGACATCATTATTATTAATAATAATAATAACTTATTATATGTATGAATGAAATAATGACTTTTATTAGTATCTCAATGTGATGAATAATGACCAAAATGTTTACAGTTGGACGAGGTTTTTTGGAATAATTATAGTTTGTAATTTATTCTATATATACTTGAAAATTCATGGTGGTGACATGTATGACTTTTTGTATCAATGAAGAAACTGAGAATGATTATAACGGCTCCAAAAAAATAAGTCAAGTCTTTATTATATATTATACATATATGATTTGTTATAGTATACAAATGAAAATAGTTGAAACATTACGTTGGCTTAATTTATGATTAGAGATAGGTAATGTGTATGCAAGAACATAAAAATGGTTTCCGTTTGGACTATATATCTATCACTATATTATATATATCCTACTCCAAACTTATATGTCTTGCAGCATCGGCTTTCGCAGAGAGTCTATTGAAAGCTCGGTTATTCACACTGGCTTTGTTTTTGCCTCCCAATCTCCTATGCTTCCCGAAACCTCGGCCTGCTTGTATCATCCGTGGAGTCGGAATGTTTTTCTTTCGATCCATTTCATCACCCTCACCATCAATCCCTCTCCCTTTCTTAGTGCCACTGCCATGCTTTTTTCTGGAACTCACCTTCTCTTTTTGTTTGATCCCTTTTGCTCTTCGTCCTTGTCCGCTGCCGACTTTCTCTGCAACTTCCAGTGAAAGCGACTCTTCGTCTGAGAGAGAGTCCTCCTCCTGCCTTTTCAATATTTTGGGTGCTCCGGTGTGAGAGTATTGGAATTGAAGTCCACGACCGGCTCTTTGTGTCGTTCTCAACTCTGGCTGGTATATGAATTTACCTTTTTTATTCCCTTTGGGTGATGCGGGTGTGGGTGGGAAGGGCATGAAGACGGGTTTATCCGGTGGGAACACGTTGAAATCCAAACTGGGACCAACTTCCTTGCCTTTCCTTCCAGTAATCCCTCCACCTTTTCGGAGTCTCATTAACCGTTTAATCTGTGCAACTTTTGAAGAGGTCTCTGCCCTCCCCGAAAGTACATCGAGGATATCCTCGAGTGTCGTGGCTGGTGAGGATGTGGAGGATAATTCTATCGTAAAACCTATACTTTTCCCTTTTTTATTAGGCGGCGACTTTGGGACGGTGGCTTTGGGCGTGAGAGGAAATGGCTCAAAAACTGATTTGTTTGGAGGGTACACGTTGAAATCCAGTGACATGGGAAGGTTTGGTTTTCTACCTGCCTTTTTGGGTGGAGGGGCTATTGGGAATGGCATAAAAATGGGTTTATCCGGTGGGAACACGTTGAAATCCAAAACGGTTGGTCCACCTCCTTTGACTACTCTCCCTTCGATTAATGGCGGAAATATGTCACGTCTTTTTCGTCCCGTCTGGGATTTTTTTGATTTGGATTTTTTTTTTGCTTGTGGTTTCGGTGATGACAATCCTAAAAGCTCTTCCATTTGAGTCACTTTATCCGGATCGGAAGCATCACTATTGAGGAGTAGTTGGATTTCAGAGAGTAGAAGAGAAACATCATCATCTGGGATTTGTTCAGCAACACTTGGCTTTAGCTCAGTAACGAAATTTATATTTATACTTTTCCCTTTTTTATTAGGCGGCGACTTTGGGACGGTGGCTTTGGGCGTGAGAGGGAATGGCATAAAAATGGGTTTATCCGGTGGGAACACGTTGAAATCCAAAATGGTTGATCCACCTCCTTTGACTACTCTCCCTTCGATTATGGGAGTAGCTAAAGTTTCCACACAAAGTTTTTACACATTCAGATCATCATAAAAATCAAAAGCATTAACTGCATATATATGTATGACGAGCTGGATAAGAAAACCCGTCGTCGACTACTACTATATTCGAGTTTGAATGTCGAGCACAATTTAACGCGCGCGTAAGCTCCACTTGAATGAAACGGTTTCATTGAATTTCAAAGATTTCCTTGAACTCTGCTTTCATTATAGAATTTTGAGTGAGTCCTCTAGCGGCCATTTCATCAACGTTGGTTTCCACCTTTTCCGCTCACTCCTCGGAAAATCTCTTTAATTAAAACTTAATTAAAATTAAATATTCGCAATTTTTTTTACAGACTCCTAACTTTTTCTATAAAATAGCCCATGGTTTTCTACATATTAATATGCAAAAAAAAGTGAAAAGTAGTAGTCGACGGGTTTTCTTATCCAGCTCGTCATATATTTATTTAAATTTGAAGGTACACTCACCAGTAGCTCCTTCTGTGAATTGATGATTTTCCAAAATGGATACAAGAACGAGAACAGCTCGAAAAAAGACACCCATTTGGCTGTCGTAGAGCATTTTTTAAAGTTTTACTATCCTGAAAAGTATGGTAAATGTTATTTTACGTTCCACGTTTAGGTTTCTCAATGAATGATTAAATTTTACTGTTTTCAAATAATTCATAATTTCTGAATCAAAATCTCACCTTGGAAATTTTATCTCATGTCATGATTCACACATTCACACGTGCTCAACCCTTCAACTTAATTGACTTTATATGTAATATTGAACAGAGGGATCGGGTGTCTCAAGAATTTATGAAGAGCTTATATATTTTTGTACAGGAAAAACTTGAACTGTGAGGCAGAAAATAATTAATTTTGCACGTGATTGGAAATTATTCCCATCATTATTTGATCGATATATTTATTAATAAAGTTTTTTATATAGCGTGCAACTCGATGCCAATCTGTAATTCTAAACATTCATGATATGGTTTAATTCAAAAAAAAAGGCGAGCAAATATTTCCCTCAGTTGAAACTACTGAATACTCGAAAGAAAGTTAGTAAAATATATTTTAATGACCTTTTTAATGACCAATTAAAGTAAAGTAATATCCATGATGACATTGACGCCGTTGTTGCCATTTCTATATTGTGTATATATGACGAATAGTTATAATATTGTTCGAAATTCGAAACTATATAAAGACCATATATAACTCACGTAGAACATTGAATGACTTTTGTGAAGCAAAAACTATATATGATATAGTTTGAGAATGTGAGAAGTTTGTGCTATATAGGCGTCTGTGTCGATAAACATAATGAATTTGACTATCGGTCATACTGGTTGTATACAGTTCCAGACATGTAACTAATTGGTCACGATCCCTTTCTGCCTATTGTAAAATTCAAACACGTTATTTTGTTCACATTTTGAAACCTTTATACAGGTGCATGGTGTGTAATTTTTTCTCGTTTACCCAAAAAGAAATTCTTCAGAACACCCCGTGGAAAAAAACTGTTGAATTTTTTTTTTTTAGGGTTTTCTTATATTTGTGTAATTTTCAAAATATTTTTTGTAACAATATAATATTAAAAAAACGTATGGACATGTACATAAAACTAGATAACAGATACAACTTGTAGTTGTACATTAACGCGATATTTAACAAGAAAAAAAAATTAGCGATAACAATAAAATTCAACGGATTCAACTGATGAACGTAACTCAGTGGGTATATATACTTGCACAAAGACTCGGAAAAAAAAGTGTTGACAACTTTTTTTGTACATGCACACGTCAGCGATGTTCCTATACAAGAGTTAGCCAGCATCATTTTCTGCAATGAATACTGCACCCTTATTTTCTTTTACAGTTTTATCATCGTAGTCTCCACCATCGTCTCGGGGATCTCTAGTTGTTGTGGATGTGGACTGCGTGGTTTCGGTGGTTGAAGGTGTGTTGGTTGTTGTGGTGGCTGAAATTTACAATCAATGAAATTATTATCTTCATGCTTTTTTTTGACTATTTATGAACCACATATTAGTGGAAATAAAAGTTTCCGAACAGCGCAGCGCTCCTCGAAAGGACACACGCCTTTTAGAATGAATTTTTTAAAAGCATCAGGAACTTACGTGGTGTGGTTGTCGTCGGTGGTATTGTTGTTGTTGTTGTTGTTGTAGCGACGGTTGTCGGGATTTTAGCTGAAAATTAAATCAAATCAATTAATGAACTGACACACGAGAGAAAGAAAGCTGGTGGTGCCTAATAATAATTATGCATATAATCTTTGCTAAAAATTACTCGTTGTAGTGGTGGTGGTGTCATTTTTGGGACACGGCGCTTGAGTGACTGGACACGGTGGATTTCCAGTGAACTCGTGAAGATTATCCGTGAATTTGTTAATGAAAGGATTGTAGCATCTGGAGATGCCTTGACAAATGGCAAAACAGCAAAAGGATCCCTCACAACAGTCTTGATCACTTAAGCAATTCCCAAATTTACGGGAATTAGCGTCTGGTGCTGGACATCCTTCCAGGAGAGGAACTTGACGAGCCAAATTTCTATACCATGGACATTTTAAGGAATCATCTCCACACTGTCCGGGATTCTCATTTAACGCTATACAATCAAATCAGTTTTTTTTTTTTAAAAATGCTCTATAGCTTGGTACATATTTGAACTATTGTTTGTATATGTTGTATATATTTACCTGAACCGAACCAATGACCAGCAGAAACTGAGTGGAGAGAGAGGAAAACATTCAAAAGACAGAAATTGGTCACTTTCCTTGTAATTTTTAGGGTCATTCTACACTTTCAAGCCTTATTTTCTTCTTTTTTCTTTCTTCTTTTGCATTAATGAATAAATGCAAATGATGAGATAATCCCTATACAATAATTATGGATTTTAATCTGTGTATCATTGAAACTATATAACTATAGAAAAAAGTATTCACATTTATTTAGTATACAAAAGAATCGGAAGACGAGACCGGGGGAGCTTGTCATTTCCGCTTGTTTAATTGAATGTGATGTGGAGACGTGCAACAAAACTTTCTCTAAATGTACACTGTGGTAATGTCATACACATTTCACGCGTTTCGCCTAAAGTGTCTATTGTCCTTATTGAATGAAGATTTCTAATTATCCTGTAACTATACCTAAAACGTAAACAGTCATACGAGGAAGTTGACATTAATTATTGTTCAACATCACATTTGCCTTCATTATATTTTTCTGGATAGTTTCTTGAAGCTTTCCCAAAACAAAAAAAAATAAAGTGTTTTTACGGATATACCCTCTTATAATATTATCACAAAACATAGCATTAAAGACCGCATACAGCATGGCTACAAAATTCATAATAAACTATAACCAACAACTTTTATAAAAATTTGACGACATGTCCATTCCTGTGTGTTCTTTGAAAAAGAAATGAAAGAACTCCAAATTCACAACTTTTGTTCACAGCACAACGAATCGCCACACACAGATTCATTTTCAAAAGCCTTCCAGAGGAACTGGAAATGTCTGCACCACATGGATATTTTAAATCGTCATCTCAACACTGAGCAGGTTTCTTGATATTAATGCTACATACATTTATGTGTACTTGACTGCAGTAAATAAGTCCAGTGAGAATGCAAATGATCAGTGAAAAGTGAAAATTTGTATACACTCATTTCCGCTTAAACTGCTTGATTCAACAGTGACGAACTGTATATCCTACCGAAAATTTTCCTCATGTGTATTCAGAATTTCATAATTTATCGTCTAAACTGTTTATTACTCCCCCACATTCTAGGAGAATTCGTAATTATTTTTTACAGTTGAACTGATTACACACACAGTCGTGTAAAGAATTTCACATCAATTCCAATGTGTTGTAATTGTTTTTTTTTATAAAGATTCGTTTTGTATATTTTCTATATTAAAAGACATGTGTTACAGAGGCAAATTAAGATCCACATTCACGCAATACAGAATACACAGAAGTATGACTATGAAGTTAAAAATCTCCATTTGAATCGACATGCAGAATGTTGCTAAAATAAAGATAACAAAGGACATATTTTGAGACAAAAAATAAAATAAAAACAACTTTGGCAGCATTTGCATTCCTGCAAATTTTACAGAGGACACACACAACTGTGTGTGGCCTTTGGAAAAAGAAGAATTAATTAGAAAATTTACAATTTGTTCACAGTTCACAGGGAATTACTATACTATTGCAGCAGAATATCTACTATGAATATATATGAGGGTTCTGGCTTCGATTCCCTTGAGGATGAAATTGGTTGTGTTTCCTTCAGTTTTTTGATTACATAATGTTTTTTTACTTTGTCATGACCCCGATAAAATGACCCTAAAACCTATCCAGCTTCATTCTCGTGCATGAACACCGCGCCTTTATTTTCTTTACCACCGTCATCATCATAATTTCCACCACTTCGAGGATCTTCAGTTGTTGTAATCGCTGGAGTTGTGGTGACGGTAGTTGTAGGCGTAGCTGAAAATAAACGATAATAATTAATAATGATTAAATTAACCAAGGGTTCGCGTATCCAATTCCACTGTCTACATATATTTGTCTATACATTTCGTCATCTTTAGATGGATTGAAACTCTGTGAGCGTGATTAATCCGCTTACTTGTTGTGGTTGGAGTCGTCGTCGTCGTAGTTGTTGTTGTTGTCGGTGTGGTTGTCGTTGGTGTGGTTGTCGTCGGTGTGGTCGTGGTTGTGGTTGTCGTCGTCGGTGTGGTTGTCGTCGGTGTGGTTGTCGTCGGTGTGGTTTTCGTCGGTGTGGTTGTCGTCGGTGTGGTTGTCGTCGGTGTGGTT
>JAIUND010002419.1:0-22601 GCA_034699125.1 Gisinianus flammeolus
ATGTGCTGTTGTCTATAAATATGCAGAAAAGTGGTTTTACAGAAACGGTCCCTATTCTGGCGGAGAACCTCATATATGTATGTATTTCCTATAGTTTGTAGTGGAGAGATCAAGTTTGTGTTTATGTGTGTGTTTGGATTTGATTTTGGAATTGGATTTTGGGCATCGCATTATACGTTAATCTCTAATCATGCTCGAGAAGCATGTGAAACGTGAAGACCGTAAATATTATTTAAACTCATGTTCATGTTTCTCTCTCTTTGTTTTTTGGTCAGTTGTGTCTTGTTTTATTTTTTTTGGAGGTTAAAAAGTCTGTGGTTTCTATTACCCTGAAATATGAGCATGAACGTGATCTTGATCCTTACAAAACTCATGTGGTCATGTTTTTGATACGGAAATTCTCCTTCTGATTTTGGTCTGGTTTTCATTTTGATATCCATATACATATTTTTTTACACGTGTAGAAATGTGTGCAATTCTCTAATTTCCTATTTCCTATTTCGTTAATGGAATACATAATATTCCATTCTCTTAACGACTGATTTTATTTTGTGTAACTGAAGCCACAAAAAATTGTGCACTTACAATTACAAACAACAGAAATAGAGCTCAGCTATAATGTAAATATACATGTAGCTTTCCGTTTATAAGTACAAAAATTCCGTACAAAGCATTTCTCATCATATCACATTGCTTTTCCTCTATGTGAGAGAGCTGATTATTTATTTAAATGATTTAAAATTCATGACGCACACACAAGAGCAAAATAGAGGAAGCCATGTTAAAGTAAAAGTAGCCATGTTAAATTAAAAGTAGCCATGTTAAAGTGCCGTTGGTCATTGTCATTGCCATTCTCTGGAGAGAAACTGGAAAAAAAAAGTAAAAGTAATTCAATCTCTATATATATTCTATTTCTATTATGTCCACACGCAGTCAGTTTGCCCGTTTGTGTTTGTATATAAAACTGTGTACAATTACATACGAAATATTATGGCACATGTGCTATCTTCATTAGTACTAGAAATTATATAACGATTTTACATTTTACATTTTAGCAATTTACAATTCTCAGAGATTCCAGTTTTCCAACAGTGTTTGGAAATTTCAGTATGTAACTGCCATCTGCATGGCATGAACAATGGAAGAGAGAGAGAGAGTTGTCTAATCTAATGACTCCCTTAATTGCACAAGTTAATTGCTAAAAGTTTCGTAGAAAAAAAGTTAAAGCAATTTGAATATAGCAATGTGCAAAATAAAAAAAGTTTTCAGTCTGGAGTTGGACTATATATACAAAAATATGAATGTGCAGTCATTTAACAATAAATGATGACGATTAACCTTGACCTCCTCCTCCTCTTTTCCTCATCATTTACCCTGGTTTTCCCTTGAACTTGAAGATTTTGCAAATTTCCACACAAATTTTTGCATATACTTATACTTAAGTACTTAACTACGCAGAACAGGAACTGTTAAACCGTTTATGAACACATTTACAATTACAATTTTTACAATTAATTGCAATTTTCTTTGTCTATAAGATATACAGATGTATATCCTGACTTTTCCTTTTCCAGTCTCCTCACTAATAAATTACAAAAAGAAATGAGTGAAAAGATAAAAAAAACGAAGAAGATTTACCTTTACTTATTGCTGCTGCACACATATCGTAAAAAAGAAATCCAGTGACTTTCCTATATGGAGTTCCATATGATGTTGATGGGTAAAATAATTGTTTTTCTTTGAGAAATGTCCTACCATTAATTGTGATTGGCAACTCCTCACACTTCATCGTCGTCTTCCTTCGAATTTTGCACGGGCTCGGGCTCCATTGTATTCTGGATTTTATATGTTTTCCATACGATATAAAAAGGGGAAAACAGAGCTAACATGAGGAAATATACATGTATACCATGTACAAAACCGTCCAATATGGGACAGCGGATTAAATATATGTAGGTATACAGCTTTTGCTTGGAGGCCAGGGTCAGGTTATAAATTTTTACCGGTAGGTAGTAAAAAAAATCCATGTATCCCAGTATCGTCCTGTATTAATGTATATATATTGTATACATTTTACACGTGGATAAGTCTTCTTATGGTTAGGATTTTTTTTAGCACTCTGGAGACTAAAGAATAAGAACTCTCAAGTTGTTATATTATGTTATATACGGGGAGAAAAAAAATCTGAGGAAAACTTTCGATGGAAAACAGAAACAGAAACAGAAAGTACAGAAAAACAGAAACAGACACATCGCGGTTTTCTCATCTCATCTCTCTTCCAGATACATCTTGAGTTTGTTTTTTTGTAGAAGTGGAAGTGGAAGAAAATAAGCGCTATTTTATTGCATAAGCTGAGCATCTTCTTATACAATTAGCTCTGCTACTTTGTGTAGGGCCTATGTATACATAATCTGTATACGTATATATCTACTTGTGTGTGTGTGTGTGTGTGTCTGTAAGGTTTCCAAGATAGTTGAAGAGTTTGTAGCAGTTCGAGGTCAAGTTTTCCAATTATCTCCTCCGGGAAGTTGGTAGAAAAGAGGTGAACGACGACGATGGTAGTAGTTGCTAGTTGGTACATATTACATATGTAGTTGGTAGTGCTGCGTGTGTGAGGGAAAGTTGGCTATTAAAGGCGTCATTTATGGTGTGCTTATGGTCGTACATACATAAAAAATACAAATACATACGAATACAAATACAATATACAAGAGAATAGATGGATACAAAGCCCATGCTGGCACTATCCACCATACGATACATATAACTATAAAACACTGTGATATAATATTCGGGGCTTGACGTATGTCTAAAAATCAAGAGACAGTTGAGGAGATAAGCAAACAGTAAATGGTAAATAGCAAATAGGTGATACTTATCTGTATATGAAAAAGAGAGGCAGCATTGAAGGGAAAGCCCTTCCCCACATGAAATCATTTCCCCCCAACCTATAAAGACTGTAATTAAACTTATTAAACCATCGACCTCAATCTTTTCCTTCTTTTCTTTCTTGTCGTCGCTGGTCTCGTTTTCGTTGTCACTGTGTCGTTGTGGTTTTTGTGTTGTGTTGTGTCGTGTCGTGTTGCTCATGCTCATTTGGGCCGAGCATTCGGTAATGGTAATTCTAATTCTAATCGGGGAGAGACCATTCCAGCTTCTCTCCCAAATGAAATGAAATCTCCTGGAAAATTACATTGTAAATTACTTGTATGTGGGGAATCATGTGTGTGTGATTTAATAGCCTCCTCCTGTAACTGCGAATATTGTATTACATACAATAATACAGATATAATGGGAATGGGATTTCATTGTGTATACCATTTTCTCTTTATTTTTATTTTCTTCCTTGCTTTCTTTTTCTTTCTACCAAAAATAGTCAAATATAAATAGTACTTAGTCGAAACAGGTAAAAAGGCATTGCGGATTGTGTGAATGTGAAATGTGAATGGGAAATTGCTATTGGGATATATGGGAATTGTAAGAACAAGTTGGCGTTGAGTATGTGTTGTACCGATTGTTCGGTATATACTGATAGAAACGGGGAATTCTTATAAATTTGCAAGGATTCATTCTATCGGTGTGCTCCAACTGAAATGAAATGTCGTTCTCTCTCTCTCTTTTGGAGTCTACTCAAGTTTAATAATTAACTGTGTGTGGGCTACAACTTGGAGCTCTAATGGAATGGTTATGGTTGCTCTTGTTCTCGTTCTTTCTTCCCATGACAATGACAGTGCAAAGATAAATGTCTATACATAGTCACTTTTCATGACTCGATGCATTTTCCATTATAAAATTTGCATTCTCCATTCCCCCATTCACTATATATTCACCATACAAAATAAAAATCTATTTGCACATTATAGGATTTTTTTTTTTTTTTTGAATTTTGTCTTGTGGAGGAAATAATTATTTTTCATGAGAATTAACTTGCTCAGAATGACAATTAGTCTGACTCGCTGAATTTGAATCTTCTCTCTCTCTCTTCTTCTTCTGACTGGATAAAATTTCAATTTAAATTTCAAATTCAAAGTCCTCCTGAATCTTGAGTCTTGTTGAATTTAGTTTCCACTTTCCAGGAAATGGCGTGTTCATTATTCGAAATTTGCTAGTCGCAATTCATTCGCCATCCAGCAGCAGCATCCTCATCTCTCCAATATCATTTCCCCATGTGTACAATGCGTACATGTGTGTATGTGTGTGTACATGTAGAATTTCATCATGTCATTCATCTCACAGGCAATTGACTATGTATACATTTCATGTACATAGTGTGTGTACAGTATGTGTGTGTGGAGAGTCAAATCAGAAATTTGAAGCGTGTAAAAGCTACACATAAAACAGATTAAGGACTGTGGAGAGAAAGCTATCTGTGGAGATGGCTTATGTATATAATTTATATATTATATTGTATAATACTTTCCATTTCCATGAAGACTGAGACTAAGGTTCAAGTGCTAAAGTTGAGACTCACTTGAGTAAGTAACTTTTTGAATTTCCTCCATCCATCTGTACGTACATTGTACATTGTATTCATACTGTTTGTGACGTAGGTTTTTGGACTATATGACTGGTGATGATGAGGATGTGAGTTTTGTGAGGTTCTAGATTTTAGATTTGAGATTTTTTTTTTTTAGCTATCTGAGAGACTCTCGACGAGTATTAAGTACGATACATGACATTAAAATCGTATATACTGTGTGTGCAATTCTAAACTCAAATACTCACCCAGTGCAACCCACCACAAGAGAGTCATACACAAGACCATAAAAGTATATGTAGAATGTTGATGGAGAGAGAAAAAGAAAGAGAAAGAGAGAGAGAGCATACGCTTTTTTCCACGAACAATGGAACAACAGCACGCCACCAATGGCAAATGACAATATGTATGCCATTTATATACAGTCAAGCTTCTATGTACATCTATACATGTACTTTCATTTCATTTTCATTCCATACTGGAATATCAGGAATATGTACTCGGTGCTGGTTCGTCTACGTAATACACATTACACACATGTGTGTGTATATTATCATTATCCTCTTGTGGGATTTCATCCCCCTTTCAACTCATTTCAATTGAATTGAATTCAGAACTCACTGGAGAATCCGCAGTGTATTTATCCGTACATACGGATATAGAGCACATATTACACAAAAGAGAAAGTAAGAGAGAGAGAACGGCAGTCTTCCTACTTTTGTACACATAAATAAGTTCAGAATTTTGAATGAGATGGGGAAAAAAAAACACACACACACGAATGCTCAATGTATACAGAATCCAGAATCCAGATCCAAAGGAAAAAAGCATTGCACGTCAACGCAACGTTGGAGTTGGAATTGAAATCATAATCATCATTAGGCATTTGACGTGTATACTGTACATGGCTGTTGGCTGTTATAACAATAATAATAATAAGGATGGGGATCCTATACTAGAAATATACAGGCATAATAGCATGCAAATAAACATGTATTAAATATAATATATATACATAATATAGAAGTATTCTATTTAGAAACTCGTGAGCTCATTCAGTAGTAAGTACTTTATTATTACTATCCAATGTCTATATGTATCTGTCATCTGTACATACGCGATCTATTAGTATGAATTTCCTTCATTTTTTTTGGTTGGATACGGATTCGGGAAGGGATTTGAGATTTGAGATTTCATTCACAAAAAACCTCGAGGCGATTTGCAATTCACAACGCAACATGAGCAGGTAGTTTTTTCTCTTCTTCCTTCAATTTTCAACTTTTGTACACGATTAGAAATCCGATATAAAGTAAAAGTAAAAGAAAAAAAGAAAAAAGACCCCTGACTAATAATAAGAATCCGACTATGTACTACTTTTCTATATAGTTTTATTTTATACAGGTCTGAAGGTTAAAAGACTTTTCCATTCATTTCATTATTTCGCTTTTCTTTACCTGTGACTGTGACACACTTGTACAAAAATCCTCACTTACCTGTTCTCAAATTACATATAGAATAGAATCTGTAGAAATACAAAATACAAGTCTCTTTTTCTTTTCTTTTTCTCTGTTCACTGTTGACATTTTCATTGTACGATATAAAAACTAAAATAAAAATGCCCTCGCTTGAATTCACCACTGTATAACTGTACAGAAATGCGCATATACAATATGTACATGACATGAAATGTGGATTTCAGTCGAAAAAAAAATCCTACAGTTCATCGTATTTACAATTCCAAAAAATTTCCTCATTCAAAAATGTCAAAGATCACCACTTTTCTTTGGCAAAGTTTTGGACTTTTGAAGTTTGAAGTTTTCCAGAGTTTCAGTGCGAAAATGTATTAAAGTTTTGACCAACTTAAGACTTAAAGTTTATGTAACGTATGACACTTTGCACTTGCGTTTTATTAAAAAATTAACCTTCTTCATTCTTGTGGGGTGTCTAATTTTTAGAAATGTGTGTAATTTCTAGACGGGATTTGAATTTGAGATTAGAGATTGCAGACGGATGAAGTGGTGGAAATAATCAATATGAATCTGAACGTGTATGCAGAGGAAAGTATATACTGTATAGATTTTAACAGTTATGATAATGAGAAGACAAAAAAAAAGGAGCCGACTTCCCCACATCTAATCAGAACCATGGACATGGACTAGCTTTAGATTATCCATATAGATATACATAGATAGCGTCTCAAGGAAACGGGATAAACACAACAGAAAACAACTCAGCTCAACTACTGTCTGTAGTCCGTGTTCATTTGCTCATTATATGATATTACGTGTAATTGAATTAAAGATGCCGCACTGTACGATACAAAAAGGAAAAGGGAACGCCAACGTACTAAATTATATAAACACACCAAGCACGTCAAGAGCTCCATATAAAATATAACAATATTGAATATAAAACGGAAAACTCTCTCCAAATCTTCAACTTTTTCTGCTTTTTCTTGTTCTTGTTCTTGTTCTTCAATAAAGAATCTTCGTCTTTGTCAGAAAACAATTTCCCTTTGATTTTTCCCCTCTTTTCCTCCAACATCTATATGAACTCTTTTAGATTAAGCTCATCTAAAAAAAATAATCTAAAAATAGGAGTATAATAAGAAGATAACCGTATATAATAATTGAGCTACACGCGAAGTCATGGGTGAATAGTTGAATAAGGAAAAATACGCGGAATGAAGGAAAGAAGGGGAAAAAACATCGTATCGTATGTACGATACGTACACGAACACACATATTCGTAAGTGCACAGTAGATGAGGAAGATGAGTAGACGGTCGTCCACGTCAAGGAAGGAATATATACGAGACGTAGGCAGCAGGTGTGTAACATGTAATATGTAATATTTTTCGATTATGTTGTATTTAACCGGAGGGATTAAGAAGAAAAGCAAGTAAGACGGCGAGGACGAGAAAAGAAAAGAGGGGAGAAAAACTGAAACTGAAAAGTTTTGAACGTTTCTTCTCATTTCTTCTCATCCTTTGGTCTTTGGGACTTGGGACTTGTGTACATATTTCAAAGATGTGTTCCGAGATGTGAGATGTGAGATGTGAGGCTGTATAGAGATAGAGTTAAAGTTAAAGTTAGAGTTGAAGCCGCCGTCATATACGTCCTGTACATGATCACATCCCTAGAGAGTAGAGAGACTATGTACATAGTTATATCACCATACTCAGCTTGAGTTCTGTATGAAACGTGGTTGTGTTGTGTTGTGTGTGTAAAGTACTGTAAAGTGTAAATGGTAGAGATCCAGATCTATATTTTTATGCTAGTTGTATGATTACAATTGGAGCGAATACGGGGAGAGAATCTGGAGAATACGGGGAATTTACTGGATGTAGGACACACAAGTCGTAGAAAAATGGGGAAGGAAAAGAGGAAGAGGGAGAGGAGAAAGAACAAAAGACTTCCTCCTTGATTATAATTACGAATATGCATAAATGATTCCTTTCATTTAACAAAAGTCTCCCTCCCCTCTCTTTCTTCACTCACATCTTCGATGAAAGGAAGAGGAAAAAGAAAAAGAAAAAGAAAAAGTAAAAAGAAAAAGAAAAAGAAAAAGTAAAAAGAAAAAGAAAAAGAATGGAGAAGTTACACGGTACAGGAGTTTTAGGGTTCCATATATATATATATATATATGAAGATGAAGACGAAGAGAAAACGCATGCGATTGTGATTACCCATCTCATTTAACGATAAAATGAATACATTATTAACATGGCTTGTCTTCCTGGAGTTAATCTGCATCTTACCTTCTTCCCCCCTCCCAGAAATTTCCTTCTCTCCCCAAATTCCAAAGAGATGAAGATTGTCCAAGATCTATATCTGTAGTTGAAATACAAAATACACACAGCAAATCGATACATTTGTATAATGTATTGCATAATGTTCGTCGGACTTTCTAAATTGCAAACGATTTCAAAGGAGTTCTCTCATTTTCTATTCTCTCATTGTTTCGTCTCTGGTATATCTGTAATCTGTATCTGAACTGACTACTAGTGACTACCTGCATTGTGAGTTTGTGAGTTTTAAATCATCCAGGGAATTCTATGTAGGTACTTCTATACATTCACCATTCTACACTGATGATTGTGGGTAGAATCAGGAAGGAAATTCTGTGCCTATAAGAAGGAAGGGATGGAAAGATCTGGTGTTCATGTCTTGAATCTGGATCTGGATCACATGCTCAAATAATTATTATGATTTTATCATAGTGCTCCTCAGAATATATTATTTTGTGTATTTGCTCATTTTGGGATTCGAAAATGGGAGATTAATTGCTCGAATGAATACAAAATAAGAGAGAGAGAGAGAGAGAGAGAGAACGACGGAAGTGCATCTATACAAATACAAAACAGATAATATAAATGATAATGAGATTAATTAGTATTTCCTTGTTCATCGCATCCTAATTCCGAGATTCCGACTCCAAGTTTGATTCTCTTGAATCTCCTTTTAATTGGAAATTGGACAGATTTGCACATCACATTCCCATCTCTAGTTTATGTAAATGGGTACACTCGTCAGTTTAATCAGTCTATGACATTTTATCGCGAGTGTCACGGTGATGAACAATGATCTCACTCTATATAATGTAGAATTTTGTGCAGTCTTCATCCGAATCCAAATCCGCATGCAGAATTATAATTCATAATCGAATTTTGTTCTACTTAAAATCGCATCCCAAGTCCGTTGATCTTTGTTGCTCTTCCTTTTCCTCGCTTTCTCATTCTCCTTCTACTGGTACGTTTTAAATTTCCCAGTTGGTGGAATTTAAAATGAGAAATCCGCACCGTATACATATAGTAAAAGTAAACCCAGAACGTGGCTCTGTTTGTGAATGTGACGACGCTATTCAGTAACTGACTATGGATTTTCAAGAGATTTCAACCTCTAACGTCTCCACGGCTGGAAAATGGAAAACGAAAGGACATTTCCTTGAACATTTCTTATATTCCACCGTAAGTTAACTCACTCATGTGTACATTTTCGATTTGCTCACAGGAGAAGGAGGAACTTGAAGGAAAACCAAAACCAAAAATTCTACATGGATATACACATGACTAAAATAGCATTAGGATGCAACTAGAAGTGAATGATGATGATGATTACACTTGAATCTACTGTCTTTATATGTTAATACAGTTGCGACTCCGGATTTCGGATTTCCCACAGATACTCACTCCGACACGGAATTGAACGTGCAACGCCTCGGAGTTTCCTCTCTCTCACACACATTTTGAGTTTTTTGAGGAAGAGAACAGAAGCAGAGAGACATGGGGAATTTAATACACAGTTGACTTTTCTACATACAGAATACACAAATATCCGAATATACATGTAGCTGGCTGTAAAAGGGTTTGAAACGTCAAAACAAAAGTACATTTCCATTTTTCTGTTATATACATAATATATATTATGTACATGTATGTATTTCAATTTATATGTTATGCGCGTCCTCATAGAATGCGCATTATGGGAGATGATATTACATTTTATGATGTGATAGAAGACTATATGTATTTCCAACGTATATAGGAAACGAATATCAGTACAACTTCAATGTTCAACTGAATACACGAATCTTCAGTAAAATTAATGGCCGTACAGTGCAGAGTTAAGGTTACAAGTACATAAATGTACAGTTAAGGCTATATATCGTACGATATATGACAGTTTTACGCTGTTTTAGCCCTTTTCTTATGGCTTTTGATAGAAGAATCTCTCTCTCTCTCTCTCTCTCACCGCACCTGAATTTAATACATACTCTGATGCCATGATGATGGAATTCAAAAAAATGACTTTTGCTTTGGGGGGCTTCAGAAACTTGCATACATAAAAATTCATCGTACATTTCTCGGTATAGTTAATATTTAATAAAGCTTGCAAATTATGTGCATATACTCGTACATTTTAGCATGTATTTGAATATTCCTTATCCCTCTTATCTTTATATTCTTTAGGTCATATCCAAAGAGACTATTGAGTTTTGTCTATGTGTATATGTAAAGTATGTGTATGTGTAATGTATGTGTAAAGTACGAGGGGAAAAAAATGTGAAGTTGAGGAGGACCTGACATTTTCTGCACAAGTACAGATATCGTACATAAGTATATATATTTTTTCTTTTATATTACATCATAATATAATTATATTATGTCTTTTCACTTTCCCTCTTTTCCTCTATCAGTATTCGTCTATTGTGAGTCAAGTTTTTTTGCTTTCTTGGAATTGCAATTTTCAACTACATGTATGTATATATACTTGAGATCCTTTTTTTCTTGCGGTCATACATATAATATGATGAAAAATAATGTAGTCATGTCCCGACTTGACTTTTCCCGACTTGAAATTTGACTCTGGAACTGAAAATGCAAGAGATAGAGAGAGAGAAAGAGAGAGAGAGAGAGACAATTCACTAGAGAAGACGTGTCAAAAAACAAAATGTAGTTTTTTTCCTGGAAAAGTTGAATAGTTTGCCTTAAAACAAATTGGTTTTAAACTTTTAATGTCACTTTGAGTTTAGATTTTTTTTTTGACATATCCTTTGACATTTGACATTGTTACTTAATCTTGTCCTATATAATCTGAACAAAATACTGGAACAATTTGCTATAACAATTTTAAAACGTTTTATTTTTTATTGAAGTGTTAATAGAGGTTCAGCTGCATTGAAAGTTTGAAATTGAATGCACTGTGCACTGATGATTCGACGAAACAGAGTTGTTTTGTTGTCGTTGTCGTTTGTTTGTTTATCCATGGACTTTTGTATTGTAATTGTAATATTATTATGTTGTATTTATAAAAGTATAATTTTCAGAAATTATTGTTGATAAGATAATAAGAGTTGCCGTGATTTTTTTGGCAAGCATATGAATATCAATATTTTTCATTGTCAATCGTCAGTCTCTCCTCAAAACTCGTCTATAGATTTTCTGTAATGAAATGATTGAGCAAGTTTTTTCATTTTGTGCAATTAAAAAGTAGCTGTCTGGAGTCATATCGTTTGACGATAATTTAATTTAATTGGGAATCAAAAGGCAAAAGGGCGACTGGAAATTGCTAATAAAATCTAATTGAAGGATTTAACTAATTGAAGAATACATTTAAATAATGTGGTGCACGGACGTTTTTAATTTTACTTACGACTTATACTTACTTTGTAAATGTCATTTGTAATATTCCTTTGAACTTCAAAGTTTGAAGAGCAAATATATTGTAATAGAGACAGAACGTTTCTGTCAGAAACAAAGTCCAAATTCAGCAAGAACCTTGATAATTAGTAAGTAAAATTAACAATAATTAATTATTCAATTGATTTTCCTTTGGCATTCGCTGAGAATTTCGCTCAGCGAGTGAATTGGCTCGAGAATTCCGGTACGAAAATGAGCATTTTCGAAAATACATATTATTTTGAGAGTGGGTCAATTTTGATGTTGATCGATTTTGTTTGTTCACTAAATAACTATAGACAGTAAATTCCTATTGCAAATTCAAGGTTTATTAAATCATGGTTAGTCGAGGACCACATCTTCATCTAATTTAATATTGACTTGATACACGTGTACTTAATATTATCATTATAAGTGAAAGCAAAATGCACGTGTACGACTACTACTTTTGCATAAAGACAAGGTAATAAGTTTTACGATTCCAATTTAATTAATTGTTGTGTTCTTACTTAAATGTACTTATTAAAATATTGAAGTTCTGAAAGGCTAATTCAATTTTGGTGGTATCCTTCATGATTGAAGTTCAATACCATGAAGGATGCCACCAAAATTGAACTTCAATAAATTGAACAATTAGATCAGACTTTAAAAGTTGACATAGACCACTGAGTGGGCATCACTCTGATAATTTAATCATAATTCTTTTGAAGCTCGTTTAATTCAAGCAACGGAAAAATTATAATTTACTTAAATTGTCATGTGCTGCAATATAGCAGCTAGAAAAGTTATCTATGATAGTATTTACTCATTACTTTGGTGGGTAATACATAATATTGAGTTACTTTTTGATCTGACGATGAATTGAGTGATGTCATCAGAATCTATATTTATTTGATATCATATCACATCACCGAACTATAAAAAAAAAGTTTTATTTTTATCTTTAGTGCATTGGATTACACATAGCTCAAAATTTGTAAATAATGAGATTATATATAGTATAATATGGATCAGTTTATTTTTTATTTCGGATCATGTAACGGTATTTTGTTTATTTGTAGCATATGCAATTTGTTTATTGCATATGGGTAATCGAGAATACCAAACCAAAATAGAAAAACATCAAAGATTCTCATAACAATTTATAATATGCACAGTCTAACTTGCATCATCATTAATATTATTATATTTAATCTAGATCAAATAAGCTAAACGAGCATCATTGTCCATCATCATCATCAAGTCCGAGTCACACGAAGCTTAGTATTACTCAAATCAAAATGTGGATATCAGGATATTCAGATATTGAAGTATCAAGTTTCGTTTATCATCATTAGAACATTTATTACAGTTTACAAAAACAATAATAATAATTACTATGAGTTAACATCATCTGATGACATGTTCAGTTAGTACTTTAGGATCCTTTATCAGTTGATTTTATTTGTTATTTGTCTTGTACTTTTTATTTTTTATTCATATAGGTTTTTATCTCCTTGTAAACCACAGTAGAAGCAGGGGACTCAGCATTGCCGTCCACGTATCAACGAATAATGAACCGATTTAATCCATTTCACAGTCACCTCACGATCATCTAAAAAACCTGATGAGGATCATGCATGATGATAGAACAAGATCATTAATAATAACATCTCATGGTTTCCTCATACTCATCCTCATGGTTTCTTCACTTTCTTCGATAGATTTCTCAGACTTTGCTGTAGGTTGTGGTTGTTTTTGATTCAAGATTTTTGGTTAAGGTTGTGGTTCCACTTTTTTTTTATTCATTTGTTGTTTGTTTACACGACTTTTAGTCCCAAGTCCAAGAGGTCCAGGTTTCCTTTTCTTGCTGCCTTCTTTCCATTTCGTAGGAGGAGAAAAAATAAAAAAGCAATGTTAATTCAAGTAGTCCAGTTTTTATACATACGTGTATGTAGTATTTTACATACATACATTCACATTTGTATTTGTACTGAGAACTTGTAATCTAATTTTTTTCCATGATTTTTTTTAAACTGTACGCAACTCCCTTTTCAACATTACCATAAACACTTATATCGAGTCGGGGTCGTCGGTAGTACTGAGTAGTGAGTATAATATATTTGTTGGACGTTTGAATTGATATTCAATTTGATATCAAAAGAGTTTTTTTTTATTGGGGTTCCACTTGGAATACTCATTTGTACTTACAACTTAAACAAGTGTGCAAGTTTTGGTTTGAAATATATATATGAAGGGGAAAGGAAAAAAGAAAAAAAGTCTAAAGCGGTTGAGAATCTCTATGAGGTAGCGTGGGTCTTAATTGAAGGTAGTAAAGGTCTAATGTATAAATAAAAAAGTTGGATTGATGTTGAAATTGTGAGGAGCGAAGACGAATTACTCTAACTGTTGGTTCCTATTACTCTTTTTCTCTTTCCTCTCCATACGATACGAAATGAAATATACGCTCGTGATTTTTGTATGTGCTTTAGAGACGGGGAAAACGTGAGTATTTGTACGCATCTTGGCTTTACCTTCTCTGACTTCTGACTTCTGACTTTTGAGTTTCCTTGTAGCTGTATAGCAGTAGCTTTGGGCAAGCAAAAGGGTAGCAGGTAGATATGTATGGACAAACAGTATGCACACTATGCACTCAAACACACACACACTGATGTAACGGAGTAGAAAACTTTGTGGGAATCGGACTATGGAGGGAATGATCTCTCGCAAGTCTCCTATTTGGAGCTTTCGTTTGTAGATCAAAAACATTTGAGAGAGTAAAAGAAAAAGTCCAAGCTCACAAGTGTAAGAAAAAGTCCAAGTTTTGTTTATATCTTTACTCACGAGGCAGGCAGGCAGACGTGCTGACGTTAAATTTTCACATGGTATGGAATGAAATGGACAAGAAAACGGAACGTTGTGCATATGTTATACTCGTACGCTCCTGTAAGTCTAGAGACATGACATAATATGTATTATGTATATAGTGTATCCATTGACTGTTTATATATCTAGATACAGTTTTTTGGATGAGGAGGCTCGTCTTATCCTTATCTTGAAGGTTTTTGTTTCCAGTAAAGAAGGGAATAAGAAGTAGAAGAGCAGCAGACAGAATAGGCGCCTCTAGATAATTATATGATTAAACACAATTCTACGCCGTAGTTAGTCGGTAGTTGACCTTAACAGAAGAGGTCAGATTTAAATTTGTGATGTTTTTTCTTCTATATCATATATACATATGTACAGAATGATATCTAGAAAGAAGAGATCTTTGAAGCTAATATTATAGATTTTTAATATACAGTAAAGATTTTTTAGTGTAGGCGAACGTATTATTTGATATTATAATAATTGTATGAGTACTAAGTTAAAAAAATACGGATAATAATAATTTTTGTATTAGGTATTCTTTCTGTCTGCTATACCAAAACCAAAAGGAATTGTGAAAGCCACCGCACCAATTACCATAATTAAAGGAATATGGTCCAATTTATTCTGATACTATTTAAATAATGACTTCTTTTCAAATCGAATTACATGTCCATTTTTCATATTTCTTTTTAATTACTTTAATTTTTCCAAGTACATGTTACAGTTTACACAACACATATTAGAAAAATTAGGGATATCCAGTACGGAAGAAATTTCCAGAACTATATAGGAAAGAGGGAAAGTGGTGAGGTGTGGTCAAGAAATAAAAAAAGTAAGTTGAGTTGATACGACGCTCAACCAAAGTTGGGGCCAAAGTTGAAGTAATTAATTTGGGAGACTAGATTGAAAACAATTGAGGACAGATTCTCGTTTCCGGGGGGAAAAGGAAAAGGAAGAAGAGAGAGAGAGAGTGAGAGGGAAAAAAAGTCGCAACTTTTTTTTACACCATGTCACAACTTCCATTCCAATTCCTGTGAGATTTTCTTCATGAGATTTGAAACAAATTGGAATTAGCAGGTGAAAATGTAGGAACTCCACTGATTATCTCGTTTACTTCTTTGCTACATATGTATACATTGTACATAGGGAAGAGGAAAAAATTACTGGGTTGGTGCAAGTCCAAGTTTAACAATAGAAATTGACATATATAAATTCCCTATTATCTTAACCATCTAAATTAATGTGGTTGTGGTGGTGATCCACATTCGTATTTCTCATATCACATGCACATTCATGGATAGAGTTGGAGAACTTGTGTGTATATAATGTATATAGAAGGGGGAAAAAGTCGGAGACACACGAGGGATTCTATAACACACTTAAAGATTTAAGTACTTCGTACGACCGGGATTATTTTGGAAGACTAATTACCCGTCGTACTTTGTACTACCCTTCATTTCAGACTTGAACGGAGTCGAAGTAAAAAAAACTTGGACAGGGACAGGACAAAACCAGAAACCTACACACACACACATACATAAAATAAAGTTAACTTTTTCGCGACAGACACAATATCACAATCTACCATCTAGAATTTCTAGAATCTTATAGTAAGTGTGTATTTGTGTATGTGTATATATGTATTCCATATTTATATAGACAGTACAGTAAAATATCCTGTAAAAGCCAAGTAGGCAAATTTTCCATATCTAGACATAGGAATTAGGAATATATCAAGGGGGATCTATACAAAGTAATACAAACTAAAGGCACATTGTAATCGAGAAAGTTTTCTTTCGTCACTTTTTTTGGCATTTTTTTCCTCTTGGCTCTTGCTTTCGCTCTATTTTCCATCATGTATGGATTCACTAAGTTCTTACTAGGGTATTAGGTATACTTATGTACTACTACTTCTACTACTACTGCAAATGTAAGTATGAGACTGTGTATATAGTAGGGGGAAACTAAATTGGGGTTGGACTTAAGAGATTGTTCTGAACTGAGCCTCTGGCTGTAACCTCAAGATTTTCCAAAAATAAAGTCAGATTGCATGGAGAATGGAAAGTTTATTTTATCGAGGAAAAGGAAGAAGAAAAAAAAATAACAAGAATAGCAGAGCGGAGGAACGAGTTGTCGTCACATAAGGATATCTTCAGTTTTAGCTTTTTTGATATTTCGTACAAGTACATGGAACATGGGTGAGAGTTAGAGTAAGAGTAAAAGGACAAGTCCCAAAGTTTTTTTGCTTTTTTTTTCTTCCTTCAAAATAAGTCGACAGAACGTATAGTTGAGAAAATAAAATTGTAGTACATTCAACGAGAACACGAACGAACCGTCTCTAAACTCTCGCTTGTTCGCTTTCCCATTTCAAATTTTTTTTCTTGGAGACTTGGACAAAAAAAAACTTGGAAAGTTCAAAAAAAAAAAACTAAAGAAAAAAAAACTGTACCAATTCTTTTTTTTTTCTCCTTCATTGCAATGCAATGGGTTTGAATTCGCATAAGTTTCATGTATTTTGCCTGGTGGTTAGTTTGCTATTATTACCATATCATTTGTTCAGAAAAGTGGTTTCGTTTGTAGTTTGTCCTTCGTCGCTCCTCGCTCCGTGTGAATGTATGTAGGTACATATAGTTGGAATTTGAATACACCATAGTCCAAGTTGAATAATTTAAAATGTATGTACTTTCCCCTCAACACCATCAAGTTTGTCGTATAATTTTCACTCACGGCCTCACAATAAAAAAAAAAAAGGCCAAACAAAGCATTTTTTATTCATTCCTCTGTCGTCGTCGTCCTCGTCGTGCACATTGAGTAATCAGTATATCGTTAGCACATGAGGGAATAAATTGAAAACACTGGGAGAAAGTATATTGTAATTATTGTGATTATTATGACCGAGAGAAATGTCTGTACGTACGTACTGTTCCGGGATTCCAAACCATAAATAAACAAAAGTTTCTTGGAAAACTTTCACTAAACCTATGCGCAGAAGATGTACGTAGGAATTGTAGGAATTTCCACAATATTTCGCACATACGATATTTCCTTATTCTTATCTTCCAAGAAGTTTCCAGCTCCAGTGAGTTGGAGTTACCTTTAAATGAGTTACCTTTAAATTTGGGACTCGTGGGGCCATGTGTAGGTGGTAAGTATAGAGTCGTGAGTGTGTATGAGTTAGTGGGTAGATTGTTGCTCAAGACTGCTTCTTCTTTTTTGGGTACTTCAATTGCAAATCAAGTGGCATTTTCTAGGATTCTCAAAGTCTTAGCGAGGCAGTTAAAGCTTGAACAGACTCAATTCTTTATGGGGAGAGATTCTTTTGTCTTTCCTTTCTCTAGTGTCTGAGGGTCGTTTCTTCCTCTTCTTCTTCTTTTTTTTTTTTTTTTTTTGGAGTAAGAGTAAAAGAAAGAGATAGAGAAAGAAAGGAAAGTAAACCTTTAAAAAAAAATAAGAGAAGGGACTCATTGGGAGAGAAGAACTGTGTAGATATTCCGGTAGTGGTGGTAGTAGTTATCATCAGAGTATAGCCATAGACTGTATTACTTTCCCAGGACAACAATAATAGTAAAAATAAATCTCTTTGGGTTGGACAGGACAAAAGCGCGGATAGTATGGAGTATGTGTTTGTGTGGGAGCGTCAGAGAAATCTGTGTATGTACATACATACACAGCCCAAGAAAATATGTAGGACCAGGATTCAGATTCTATAGATTGTAGAATTTAGACCTCGTGCCTTACCAGTCAGTCCATGCCATGCCATGCCATGCCATTGCATTACAGTGCATGGCCAGGCCAGTAAGTAAGAATAAGTGAAGTCCAAGTATCTTTAAGTAGAACCTCTTTCCACATTTTCTTCATTCTTTCCTATATAGACGAAAGGGAAAAGGAAAGGATGAAGTTGACAGTGCAATAGCAGGACTCTCTAGAGTGCTCAAGATACTGAGCTTGCTTTGCCATATGCAAGTGCAAAAAATCTCCTTTTTCGGCTTGGGTTGTCTGTTGCGTTGGTGGTGGTGGTGGTGAATTCACACACACACACACACACACATATTCTTAGACTTGGTTTTCGTCGTCAGCTTCTATAGATCCAGATCTGGAATCACTTACAAACCAAGTAGATACACAACATGACAAAAAAATATGTACATATATGACATATATGTACTGTATATGTATACGTATGTATGTATGTATTGTTACATCCTTTCTTGCATTCAACTATTTTACCGAGTGTATTATATAGAGATGTGTGTTTGTGTACTGGCTTCCAGTTCGTTATCCGTTCGTTTTTTTGTCCTGTGAGAATGATATGGGAGAGAAAGAGAGAAAGAATTCACTTTGGATGCTGTTTTTTTTTCGCGATTCCTATATACATGTGTATCTTCCTCCAAGTTCCTCTTTTTCTCCTATCTTTTTGCCCTTTTTTCCCCCATTTCCTATGTCCGACTGTACTACTCCCTTCAAATCATATATGTATACTGCAGATTGTACACATGCTATATGAAGTTGTAGTATCTTTAGCTTCAGATCCAACTCCAGTTTATTCTCCTCCTCAGTTACTTAAGTTTGCTCGTGGTGAATACAGTAAGTGAGAGGAGGAGAAATGTATACGATATGCGATACGGGAGTCGGGGAAATGTATGTAGGCAACATTCGTCTTTTTTTTCTACGTGTTTTGCAAAGTCGTTTTCCTTTTTCCTGTTACACACTGAGGTCGTAATGTATTTCCCTTCAATCTCAAATGTTGACTCTTTTACAGTCTGTCTGTACACTTGATGTATGTGTGTGTAGAAATAGGGGTTTGAACGGGAAATATAACCGACAAACGACACGCGTAATAATAATAACATGTGCCTTTTATATACATAGGTATATTTTACCCAACGACAAGTTTCGTCGTTTCGTGTCTCTCTCATAATGTATTTTTTCATTGTGTGAAACATGCGGCGTATGTATTTTGAAAATGGGAAAAGGACAACATTTTACAAGTACCAAAAAATACATAATGGAAATAATATTATTAATAGTTAAAAAAAATTGTTGATTCTTTTACATGAAAAAATGTAGAGATTTATGGGAAGGACCAAAACCAAAAAGGATTGAAATTGAAATTCCCTTTGATTTTTTGAAGTGAGCCGACGACTGGAAATACTTTACAAAATCCACGCGTTTGCTGCCAAATGTTTTTATGACCTTTTATGGCGTTTTGATTTAATTTTGGTGGTATTGTTGTTGTGGTGTTGTTGTGTAGTGGTTCAAGTGAGGAAACTTAAATTATTTCTCTCTCTCTCTCTGAAGAAGTAACAGGTGTTTATTATGGGTGCCTTGTAGTTGTGTATTATTATACGTAAGGTACGTACATATATATATTTGTGGCCTAAAATTTTATGACCGCGTTTATTAAATTATGAAAGGCGTGAATAGGGAATAGTGAAAAGAAAAGGATAAAGATAAGGCTCGTGGGCACAAGTACAAGTATAAGTATAGAACAAACAAAAAATTATATTACACATGTGTTAAAGGGATTTAAAATTCAAGAGAAAAAAAAGATTGTGTATTATTATGTTGGTTTACTTTAGATACGGAGCCTGTAGCAATTTATTTTACAACAATTTCAGAAGGAACGGCATGAAAATTCAAATTGTAATTGGAATTATATAAGTAGAATTAGGAATTGGTGAGTTACCTGTGCATGATTCGATCCGAAATTAGTAAAGGGGCAGTGGAATGTTTCCATGAAGTTGATGTCGAATGTTAATGGTAGGGCAGGAGGTTTTAGTGAGGCCAGCGGACTGTGACTAACTGGAGGCTACAGCTACATACAATTATTCTTTCAATAATAATTTGTATCGAGTATAATTCTCGTTTATGTATTATTCTGGGGGAATGTTTTCACTATAAAGAATTCCAGACTTTTTTTTACAGCATGAAGGTAAAGGGACTTTTCAATTTCCAGCATTTTATTTCAATATTTCCCCTCGGGTGAACTTTTTATTTGGTATTTCAAAACCTCAATACTGCGTCACAGCTTATGGATTAGGGATGAGTAATAGTAATGAGTCCGTGTATGTTTAAAATCATCTCCATATTATGTATTAGACATTCCTTACAGGAATAATCCTTCACCCTTTTTTCCTACTGATTCCAACTACTGAGATCTATGAGCTTGTTAAACTATTATAGGATTATTGGAGAGCATGAATATTTTTTTGTCTTGATTTTGAGTTTTCTGTCGGGTCTTGATGTATGGAAGAATAATTTTAACAATTGGTTCTTACTTTAATTGGTAATTGGCGTCTGGCCAACTTCAAATCCGACTTTCAACGGTGCACAACCGTCTACCTGCCACACACATGAATTTTATGGGAAAACTTGAAATACACACGAGTCTATGTTGGTATGTACGTCACACACATTTTTACATATGAGTGCAACCTTTCCCTTTTTTTCCATATATATTATAAGAATCTGCATCAGAGTTGTCCTATTTTTATACACGCGGGAGCAGTGTGTAAATAGAAATGTAATAATCGCAGATGAAGGATGAATCCTCTCTTTATTTTTCTGGTGTTTTGTGTTGCGCTATACGTGGCACTGCAATAAGGTCATGGGCGCGGTCTGGATCCCAGTCAAAATTTACGATTACACCTTAAATGGAAATAATATAAAGTTCTTTTTCGGGTAATTGAATGAGTCATGCCATGGGAATCAAAAAAAAAAAGTAATAATAAGATTTACTGCAACCTCGAAGGGGAAAGTCAAAGTCAGGATTTCGAATTTGAAAATATATTATTGAGCAGACAGGAAATTATTTTACAAATTTGGGAAAACATGATTCATATACATATTAGGTATATATTTTGCAAACAACGTATTAAATTACTAGTAAGTAATTAGCTGCTGCATTTGATTTTGGTTGGTGGTGAGCTAATTGGTAATTGATGGTGTCCAAGTTCCACATGATATATGAGCTCGAACTGTGTTTTAATTTCATTATAAATGTCCGTATTTATTTCTCGTGTGTCAGATTCATTTTGAATTTGAATGTGAAGGTCGAGGACTCGACGTCAAGTCTAAATCCTGTACGGAAAAACAAAATGATGGTAGCAGTAGAAAAAGTCAGACAGTAATTATGAAAGTACGTGGAGATTTTTTTTTAGGATTTTCCAAAGCTCCATGGGAAAATGTAAGTATTATAGCAGAAAATGAAAACAAAAGCTGGAAATTAAATTGATATTGTATCTGAGTCTGAGTCTGACTGGAGTCGAGAGTCTGAACGTATTTCATTTCATTTTTGCCACAGATCATGTACCTAGGAGCCATAATACGGTGGATCCGTAAAGTAAACACTTATGACTTGCTCCTAAGCCTTCCCCCCCCCCCCCTTTTTTTCATATCCTATCTGGTATTGTGCGAAGCGGGATTCTGAATATTTGGAAATCTGGAAAAATACAAAACACGAAATATAGCGTACAAAAATCCATATGGAAATGAAAAAAAGAAAAAAAAAAAATTGGTGGCAAAGAAAAAATGGGAATGGCAATATAGCAATAGTGATGATGATGACGACGATACAAGGCAGATGGCTGGAATGAAATTAAGGCTCACATAAAACGAGCGAAAATTGTGCTATCATATGTTTTTTTTTGGTCTTGTTCATTTCCATTTTAGTGGATGAGAGAATGAGCTTAGAATATACATTGCATGGCAGGGATGTGCTGAATGTTGAATGTATTATTGTTTTCCCTAAAACTCTGGTTTCTGTACTGACTCCTGACTACTATAACTGTGGACATGAAAATGAATCGTTTGTCTTGTTTTTACTGTTTTTATACCCTTGGATATTTCTCATATTGTGGAATTAGATACACACGCTTCATGCTCTCATCTCAATCTCTCTCATGACTCATGACGTTCTGTTCTGTTCTGTTGTATTATTAGGATTTTGCACAATAACAATGTACAGAGGGGCAACTCTAGTTCTGGTATTATATATATTAAACGTATTCTAAACCGTATTCTCTATTCTCTATTCTCCATTCTCTCTCTCTCTCTCTCTCTCTCTCTCTCTCTCTCTCTCTCTCTCTCTCTCTCT